>WAAE01012317.1:0-112435 GCA_013400495.1 Nicator chloris | reverse complement strand
AAATATTTTCCAGGAGGAAAAACAAAGCACTTTATTAGTCTGATTATCATGATCATGGCTGTTCAATTTATGCCATCCTAATGCTTTGCTCTAACATCAGATCAGGGCAACATTTCACAATTCCAAATCATTTTTGAGTGGAACAAATTGTAACTTAAAACTCCTAGGGAAAGAAATGTGAGTACAGCAACAAAGTTAGAGTTTTGGTGAAGCACACTTAATTTTCAGTCTCATAAATTGACAGTTTTCTGATATTTATTATTCCTGAATCTAGAGTGTTCAGTATTTATTGGTAAGACTAAAAAAGGGATGGGACAACAAAAGAGGAAAAGAACAGCTATTAATGACATGTCTTTTCAATAATTTAGTAATTAATTTTTCAGTTGTAACTTATGCATTAAGATGCTGTTGAGTGTATTTAGAAATATATTGTAACTGGAACTATCTCTTCTTTTTTTTAATAATAAGCACATTTCTCTCATGTGAATCTGTGTCCACTGTGTTTCTATGGACACATCTTTACATGTCCACATGGTTTTGTTTTGTAGTGTACATGCAGTTAAAGCACTTCTAGTCTTGTACATTCAAGTGTTGGTCAAAAGTTTGATGATTCTTGTCATATATATATTGTAGAAGTATCCCATCAGTACTGTTTAATTTGAGTCTTGAGACAGCAATTTCAATCTCTGACTGTAAGATTTCTTTCGTTTTTCTTTCGCTTACCCTGCAGTGAAACCTGTTGAAATTACGGAAGTCTGTCCTGTTTTATGTAAAGCGTAAAAGAAGTTTTAAACAACTGCAATAGTCTAACTACAAGTAGTAGTTGTCTGCTTAGCTCCAAAACTTAGAACCATAGAACTCTGAATTCAGAGTTGAAACATACATAGTTGAAGTATTAGGCCATGGTTGTAAAACATTCCCTGCAACTCAGTGATTTTGTATGAATCATTTTTGCTTTGAAACACTGAAATTAGTATCATAAAAACATGTCTTTTTAACTTTCATATTTTCAACATATGTATTGCTTGAGTTTTTACCAGCAGTGCATTTTGGTGTTAACTCTTGCTCAAAGCCTTTTTAAGTGTTTGGACTTTTAAAATTTGGCCTTTTGGAGCATGGGGATCAGTGGATAGTGATCTGTATTGTGTTTTAAAGCACTGTCTAGCTCTCTTTTAGTGAGCTCTTCAGTAATTTAGCACCTTAACTGCAGAATAATTTCCACAGAATATAGTGAAAATGGTTTTTTTCATGGTGGAGTGTGGTAGATTTTGAAAGTTATTTCTGCAAGTGGTTGAGGCAACACATTTTTTGCAAGTATTCAAATCTGTAAATTATTTACCACAGAATGAGGCCACGCCTGTATTTAGGTCTTCTCTGGAAGTAGTTGTAGGAAACATTTCAAAAAATATTGTAATTTCTATGTGTTGTGTGAAATTCTCAAGCTTGGTTCTCTTAACTTCCTACGACTGACCTTTAGGACAAATCTGAAAGCTCTTAAAACCTTTCTATTCAGAAATGTTTGACAGTACTGGATGGTTTGAGGTGTCATTACATAAAACTGCATTTTAGTGACTTTTAACATGTATGCTAGAAAACATGAGTAAATACAGGCAATTGTAGCTGTTGTTGTCATACTCATTATTTCCACTGAATTTCAGTCATTATTTTCAATCAATATACTTCCTTCAACACAACAAGCTTTTCTTCTGTCAGTTTTTGCTCCAGGTGCAATCTAAAACAGCAGGTGAACAGTATAATTGAAGCCTTTTTCAGGGTATTTGGCCGGAAAACAGGCTGCCTTTTTCAGATCACAAGGATGGGGGAGCTCTGGGTGGAAGGGAAGTGGAAATGCATGACAAAGTACTGTTGGTCTACCAAAGGATGAAGGTAGTGGAGTACCTTTCTTTTCCAAAATGTGTTCTCCCTGCTGTCATTGTACAGTATCTTAAAGTAGAAGACCAGGGAAGAGGATGAATGGATAACCCAGATGTGGTGCTCTGAAACAGCTTTTGTTTCTTTGCTAATTCTGTTAATACATTCAGGTACAACTTTTTATCAGTAGACTTTGAGAAACCCTGTGCTTGTTTAGTGGGAAAGAAATTATGGGAATAAGTAATAAGCAAAGGCCAAGATCAGTAACATGAAACAAGTAGTAGGTGTTGGTTTCTTAAGTTAATCAATGAATAGGACTGAACTCTTATTGAACTCGAATTTCAGTTTTTGTCTACTTGCTTCTACCTTGATCAAATACTGCATTGTACAGAGTGAGAAAAAAGTCCAGCGAATCCTTTAACTTTCTCTTTTTGTGTTGCACCCTTGATAGATAACTGACTTAGTAGAAATAATTATGAACCTGCTTTAATGTTACTGTCAGTAAAGGTGACTAATTCATAGAGTTTGAAACGATCTGTCTGAGGCACCTTGCAGCTGCTATTGCAGATGTTGTTGCTCAGTATTGGTCTTCCGGAGTGGCCCCTACCTGTGGCATTTGCAAAGCTTTATGAAAAGGATACTTTTTCACTTAAGATCAGCCCATGCTAAAGACTTGTCTCTGGTATCCACTAGAAATCAATAGGCAATAACTTTATTTAATACACTATCTAAGAAATGGAACTGTGATGCTAAGTTCTCAGTTGTGTTATCCCCATCCATTTTTCTTGAATATCTTTCATATTCGAGAAAAATGGATGGGCTTACACCAAGGGAGAGGGTGTTTTGAGTTGTGTGGGTTGTGTTTTTTTTATTTTGGCTGTGTTTTGGGGTTGCTTTGGTGCTGGTTTTTTACCATCTGTACTGAGCTATAAAGTATATTTATCATGGTATTCTTTTTTTTACTTGATGTGTCTAAGTTCAAGTGCTAATGACTTTCAGTATCTGTTAGCACAAATGATGAATACTGTTATGTGTTAATGAACACACTCATTCTCCGAAGCATAGTCTATATTTGCATCTAAACATGACAAGACTTGACAGCAAGCTGACTCCTGTTGTGCAGTGTCTCAGAACCAATTTCTATTGGTACTTATGGTCTGATGTTGTTTCCTTTTTAACTTCAAGTTGTGTATATAGTAGATTCCTATTTAGACCTGAAATCTGTTAAGGAAACACTTGAATTCCTCTGCATTAGAGTAATTCTTGTTTAAAGCATTGATTCTTCCTTTCCCTTCCCTATCATTTGATCTCATTGCTGTTATTCAATATTGAGTCATACTTAATGTCCCTGTAAGTCTAAATACTCATTCACAAGATATTTGAAAACAGGAAGTTTCTTGTCTTAGGACCCACAAGCTGATCTTAAAGTAGTTGGAAACTCATCAGTTTCATTTTTTTCATTAACTTGTTTACTGTGGAGGCAATACAGAAAATTAGTTTGATTTAAAACTGTCTAGAATTTAATTTTCAAAATGAAGTTTGAGTTGATAGATACTTGCAAATACTTTTTCCTAGACATGATAGATCATGTTCTGGATTTCCATTTCGTAGTAATTACCTTTGGTTTTGCCTATTGAACGTCTGTAGAAAACAGGAATACAATGCTTCTGGAAAGAAGTAACTCACTTGTCCAACTGAATTTCAGTTAGAATTGAAGATGGGGTTTGAAAATGCATACTAGATCAAATTATTAGTTGGAATTGAAGTTCTGTCCTCTTGAAATGGTATTTGACGTGGACGCTCAGCAATCCAACATTACCAAAGCGGTAACTTCTGGAGTGTCTCAGAATTCTATTTCTGTTAAGTTGTGGAAATGTGAAGGTCACAAACAGTAATTGTCTCCTGGTTAGAAAAGCACCTGTGTCCAGTATCCCAATCTTGAAACTTTTTTCAGATGTTCTTTATTGGATCTGGGCTGGAACCTAAAAGATTTCTATTTTAAAGTGGATATTGCAATTTTAGAATGTGCTGCTGTCTTAAATTTTTGTATTCTTAATCATGTTCCTTCTATAAATTTGCTTCCATTCTCTGCTATATACGTCACTGTTTGGATGCTGGTGCAACATCTGCTTGTTGTGTCTTCCATTTTAAAGTGTGATATGAACATAATGCTGTATGACAAGCTGGATAATACTGGATCAGCAGAGAGAAGAGGAAGCCTGAAACTCGTAGGCTTCTTGAATGAAACATTGCACAGAATGTGTAAAGATGCACCATGCTAACAGTCTTCAGAATAAGAATATTTTTTCCAGTATGCTTCTGGAAAGACTCTCTCTTTATGATAATGACTTGGATATACAAGCTAGATGGTTATTTGGTTTTTACATCATGTATTGTCAGTTAAGAAATTGGATGTCACTGTGCACGTGTTGCTGTGCATTACCACAGAATGTTTAATAGGCTTTGCTCTGGTACTGGAGGATGAGTCTCTTCAATTCTAGCAGTCATGTGCCAAAGTAGAAATGTTTCTGCTAATTTGTTGTGGTTGGAGAAAAGGACTCTGGTGTCTGTTTACATAATCCAATGCAATTTGCAGAGATTGGTAACTTCCATTCTTGCTTTTGCAATTAACGAGTGATATTGTACTGTCTCTCAGCTTCATGCATTAGGGTATTTCTTGTTTTGCTGTATTTATTGTCACTACTTAATCTATTTCAAATTTATTTATGACTTGTAAGTGGAAATTCAGAGGTTTTGATGGCTTTGAGCTGTCCTGTAGTTGAAACCATAAATGTGCAATGGTAATTGATGGTTATTTCATGTATCTAATACAGGGATCTGGGATGGTCCCTCTGCTAAGAGTTAAAGCAGAACCATTCAGCTAAAAAGGTTGTGCTTTTGAGATTTAAGAATCTCAAAATGGCTTTCAGCATACCTTTAAAAATCCTCAGGAAAACTTTGTGATGGAAATATACTTCCTTCCCTGCCCCCCTCCTTCCCTAAGCTGTTGACAGGAAACAAAGGATGACTTCTCAAATTAGACTTCCTTTCTTATGGAAACTTTTTCAGCCAACTAAGAAGTTATGCCAGTCCATGTTGTGTTGACACTACAGGAGATAGCTTTTTGTAATATTTTAGTGTTTCTTGTGCCTGTAAAGGGAAAAGGGATCAGACCTTACTTAACTGTAATCCCATGTTAGCTTCACCTGCAACAATTTTTAAAAGACTCACTTGTTCTAGAAGGTAGATTAGTAATTTCGTATAGAAGTCAGTACCTGGGGTTTTTTTAATTTTTTATTTCAACTGTATTCTAACGTCATTATTCATGAACTTGACACTTATTCATGTGGAAACAACAGCAAGCTGTAAATAAACTGAGTAATTGCTCCCCCCCACCCCATGCTGTTATCTTTCTGGGCTAACCTCTATCTCTTCAGAGGGATATACCATGGGAAATATATTTTCTACTAATGTAACCTCACTCAAAAAGCATGAATATTAAATATAGGAATAGTAGAATTCAGTGTCATGACTTTCTTGTTGCTGTGGTATCAGGACATTGTTAGTGACTATGTTAAACAAAATAGTTTCATCTTATCCAGCTGCAAAAGCCTTCTTCCACACCTGGTGTAGTCTTCCTACTGAAGTTGGGGGTTGCTATGCTTGCTGCCCTGTTTCAGCATTATGAAATCTTGTCATCTGATAACTTGGAATCTGGTATGGCAAAAGATGTAAACCAGGTAATTGGTTTGGAGCAGAAATAAGACATTCTCTAAGTTGTACCTTTATTTGTTATCACTCTCCTTTTTTCTCTGCTGCTACTTGAGTGGTTTTTTGAGACAGTTTATTAGAAGAAGGTAAAATTACTGAAAGTATTATGCACATTGATTTTGTAGAGATCTTTATTTTGATTGTGAATTAACAATGACAATAACAAGATTATCATTCAGTGTAATTAGATACATTTTCTGTTGCTCCATTGTCTAGGTAAGAAATAGGTGGATGCTTTTAAGTGCTTGCTGCTGCTCTGCACAGATGTCGTGTGTGTGAGCTGGTGCTCCTCACTAGAATCTTTATTAAGAACACTGATGGCAGAGCCTACGTTAATTGCAACAAGATGTGAGGTTCTGATCCCAGTTAACAGATCAGTACTGTAATCCCCAAATGCATGAAAAAATAAAAAGGCAGTTTATTAATCTTTAACTAAGTGTTGCTGCTGGGGTCAGATTTCTCATGTGGGCTTCTTTCTGTGGCTGGGGTGGAGATCTGTCACGAGTGACAAGTTCTGCCACTTTGCCGAGTGTGCTGTGTCTTGGTGCTGCTCAGGTTCTCCTGCCCTCCCTCTGCAGCAGATGCTCCCAGCTCGTGGGGGTGGCTGCTGCAGGACTCGGCAGCAAAACGCTGTCAGGGGGTACTTGTGCATTCATTCCCCTTCAACTTTGCAGCTGTAATTAAGGGAAAAAGTGAGTTGTCAGATCGAACAGAATTTTATTGCTCTTTTATTTTGAGCAAGTTTTCAAAATCCTTTTGAGAAGCTCTGGGAAAAGTAATTTTTATTCAGAGAGAAGCTTGAAATTTTGAAGCAAATTGTTAGAGTTGTTTAAGATTAAATGTTGCAGGATAAAAAAGGATTCAGTTCATCAGATTCTTTTCTTCCTTCCCAGCTTAGGAGAAAAAACATGCTGGCTTGTGTTAGGGAGGAATTTTTTTTCCTGAAGGGCAGGGAAAAGATGACTAATAAAGTAGGCTGTGGAAGAGTTAGTTATATCATTAGCTTTTGCTTTCTGCCTTAAAGGTTTTGTTTCCAGCAAAAGTTTGAAATACTTTTGCTGCATATTCTCCATTCCTTTAAGATTTCCCAGACTTGGCAGAGAAGATGATGTCTCTAGCTTGTATTATATTTTTATATTGATGGTAATTTGAAAACAGTTTGAAATTTGAAAACATTTTTAAGGGTTTCTCATTTGAAACAGTTTGAAGAGTGTCTGGATTTTGTTCTTGTTTTAACTCTCAGTTAAAACTTAGTTCACTTGTTATTTGAAAATAAAATCCAACAAAAAAATGCAAGCACATAAATAGGGATATGACTTATTATTGGAATTGTACACCATTTGACTATATATGTAGTCAAATCATTGTTAAATATTTGAATTTCCTAAATCCCAGCTTCAGTGTTACGATAAAAATGTTTTTACTTGCCACCTTAATAGTTCTGGTAAGTTAGAACAGATTTACTTTTAGAGATGCCAGCTCCCAAAAAAGGTTTTACTGAAAAGGAAAACATTTTATCCATCAGAATGTCAGACACTAGTGCAAGGTGAGGTGTTCCAATACATAGTTTGCAGTAAAATACAAGTTTTGGTCCTGGTTTTCTCTGCTTGGGTGTCTTGGCTTTTAGGCCACAGCACAACAGCCTGAGTGGACAATTGTTTAATGTTGTTCTGTTGCTGTCCTGGCCTATTTAATACTTTCACACAGAACTTGGAGCATGGGTGATGTGGAGATTTGTTTCCTGGTTGTTGTTTGTTTTGGGGGATGTTGTGGGGGGAGGGAGGTGTTTCATTTTGCGTGTGGGGTAGGAAGACTGCAAGTGCTACTACAAGGAGATTCTTACAGGGTTGGCATGCTTTTTACTATTGCATATGCCTGTTTAAATAAACATCCTTCCCTAAGGGAGAGAAATAATCATGATTCCATAAATACTTTCTTACTGGGACTAGCATTTAACCCATACAGCAAAAGCTTATAGACAAAAGGATTTGTTTTCTTCTTGTAGCATACAAACTGAATAGCCTGCAAGGCTAACAGTTTCCAAATGCTTTAAAACCCCCTTTTTTTAAAAAAAAAAAAGTAGTATTTTAAATCCTCACTGGCCACTCTTCTATCTGGTTCTGGACTCTAAGAAATGACTGACAGGATTTATATAAGGTTGTCAGCATAAGGAAGACAAACTAGTGGTTTAATATTGAATGCAAACCTTCTACCATTAAAAATTGTTTATGAACAATTACCTTGTAACAGAATATTGCAAGCAGTTCTTGGGGCTTATTTTTGTGTTCTTCAATATTGTGTATGAACAATTAAGTTCTATATCTTTAAATATTTCTGCCTTTTAACAAACTAGTGCTGTGCAGCCACGCTTGAGCACAGGAAGCCTTCCTCCTGTGTATCGTCATCATTTGCGATACATCCCCCTGCTGAACACTCGCTCATTTGCTCCCTGCCTTGTCAGTCAAATGTGAGCGTCCAGCAAACTCTCCTGTCACGGCGTCGTGGGGCTCTGCCTGTGCCTGCAACTGACAGCAGGTACAGAGAATGCTTTCAAACAGCCTTGAACATGGTTTTTGTTACATTTCTTTTTTTTAGTCTCCTTTTATTTTTAGAAGGGAAATGTCTCGTCTCTGGTATGGGAAGAAGGGAAGAAAGCACCAGCCAGTTAATCGTAAATGCACTCTGGTAATTTTCAGTGTAGTATGTTCCTGTCTGTTACTGCGATCTTTAATGTTGTGGTGCAGAGACTGTTTCTGAAAGTTTAAATTTTGAATGTGTAAACAGGATGCTAAGTCACAAATTTTCATTATCTTTGGAACATAACCTAATTACTGGTATTGCCTTGGCATTAGATAAGAAAAACTACTTTGAGCATTAAGGGGTTCAGCAGTTTTAAGGTGGGTTTTTTCCCTTTCTTTTCCCTTGGGGTAATACATTTTTTCACAAAAAAATGTGCTTTATAGCTAAGTACCAAGGACAAGAGTTTGCATGGGCATACATTTAGAGAAGTATAAATTTCCTGACTTAACATTGCCTTCTCAGAAGTCAGTCAACCATATAAAGGTCTGATAATACTTCTAAATTCTGGACATGAGTCCCATTATCATGTTTATAGTGAAGGGGAGGAAGCAAAACAACTACCTTTGCAGTATATTAGATTTATGAAAGAAACTGGGGTTTTTCAGTGTTGTTTTCCCCAAGCAGACTTTTTGTAGTACTATTTAATATGTAGTAATATCTAAAGAAAAAGGTTTTTCAAAGAGGCTTGCAAAACAACAACTTGGGGATAGGGAGGAAGTGGTCTTGACAATATGCTGTGCTTTTACCCACTGGTAAATTTGGAAGATAGTTTTCATTTAGATTCTGCTTGTGACAGGAGAGTGTAATTCTTAAGAATTACATCTTACTGGGTTTTGAAACATACTTCTTTCAAGGTGCTGTTGAGTTGAGGTTTTATTTTTTATTTATTAATAGGTTTTTATTCTTTATCTTTTATGTTTTGTTTTTATCTTTATTTTTAGCCAGGATACTTGCCAAATATGATTTGCTGTAAAAAAATGGTTCTATAAAATGTGTGTTCCTAAATAACAACACATTTTTGAAGGAATAGGCTCTTAGCTTTTTCTCTCTGGTAGTGGAGTAAAATGGAGATATAATACCTAAATGAACTGAAATGTTATTCTAGCATACCCTGTAGCAGTCTAAAAACCATCTGAGGTTCAGTTTAAGAAGAATGTTTTTTAACATGTATCTAGGTACATAGATAAATAGATATGACTTGCATAGATATTTAAGAAAGTAGTAATATCCCTTGTTATAATGCTTTCCCTTAGGAGCAATACTGGACTTCAGCCAGAGTCTAACTATGTTATAAAAACAATTCTTACCAGCTTTTAAGGACAGTTTGAACTAAAGAAGACTATGAGAGTAAGGATCAGCTTTGCTGTGAGAGAGGTAGAGAACAGGTGTTTTTTAACATGTAAAAAGTCAAATTGGAAAAAGAGGATACAGAAGGATCTACAGATGGGGATATTTTTAAAATGTTGCTATTTTTAAAATATTGGTAAGACAACATTTTTAAAATGTTGGTAAGACAAGTTCTATTCTTGAAGCTGTGTTGTTTCTTCAATTAATGTTCATAAACCTGATGTGCAAGTGTAGCTTTTTTACAGAAAGGAAAGAGTATTGGTATAATTCTTTCTGTTATGCGAGACCAGCGGAAGAATATTAAGGGGAGTGGTACCATATCAAGTGTACAGGTTTCTGACTCAATCTCTCATTAGTGGTTGTTCTGAATTTGGATCAAGGCTTATCTGACACGAAATAACAGTTGTTGGGCTAAATGAAGTGATACAATAAAACAAAAATGCTAGCGTGAAGCAACTAAATTGCCCTAGATTATCTGCCGGAATGACCTTTGTTACTTTCCTGATGATACTGTTAATTTGAGCTGAGCGTTGAAAGGGTTTGGTACTTTCCCAGGGTAAGAAATCAAAATTTTGGTGACTGGTGTATTCTGCTTTCCCTTTAAAAAGCCAGTAATGTCAGCCTCACATGGTTTAGTAAATGTTTGGTATTTACTATGTCTCTTTATTTTATGGCAATACAACAGATGCCAGTAAGTTTCGAAAATGTCAAAAATGCAGTCAGTGGTTCTTCCTATTAAAGCATTTCAGACAAAAGACATCACACAATGCAAGAGAACAAAAGGTGGATTGCCATCTTTGGGAATGCTTGTCTGTGCCTTTGCACAGCTTGGATAGGCAGCATAACCAAAGAGGACAAAACCAATGAAAACTGATCTTGGCTTTTCTATTCTCAAGTTATTAGTGTGCAAAGAGAATTCAAATTTTGTTTTTAATAGCTTGAGTTGTTTGAGACTTGCACAACTTCTTGAGTTATTGGTTAGCTTTATTTGGTAAGTTAATGCCTGTATTTCTTTGGCAATTAGGAAGGTATAATAATAGGGGCTTACATGTGAAAGATGAGAACTTAGTACTTCTCTGTGGATGTCAGAATTGCAAGATTGCATCAATTCAGTAATACTACTGAAATATTTTTAACATCAGTTTACCATATTAAGTTTTTAGAGTAATACAGTGAACTAATTCTATATTTTTAGTAATAAAAAGCCAGAGTGAAATCCAGTACTTTATACAGATCACTTAGCCTAGAACCTTTCCTTGATGACAGATATTGGCCATACCTTTTGTCCTGGGTAATTTGGGGGTTTATGCATCCTGTTTGTGCTTTTGCCATGACTGGATGGTCCCATGCGGGCCTCTTGGAACAAGTCCTGAGGAGGACCGCTAAGTTGATCCAAGGGCTGTGTTTTGGTATCAGCTGGACACCTCTGCTGTGAAAACAGGCTGAGAGGGCTGGGATTGTTCAGCCTGGAGGAGAGAAGGCTCTGGGGAGACCTTATTATGGCACCTTGCAGAACGGACAGGGGCTATCTTGTAAGAGAGCTGGAGGGGGACTTTTCACAATGGCATGTTGTGATAGGGCAAAGGGGAATGGCCTTAATCTGAAGAGGGAAAGGTCTAAATTCTTTGCCATGAGGGTGGTGAGGCACTGGAATAGATTTCTCAGAGAATGTATGGAATTCCCATCCCTGGAAGTGTTCAAGGTGAGGGTGAATGGGGCTTGGAGTAACAAAACACATCAGACAACGCAAGGGAACAAAAGGTGGATTGCCTGCCTGGTACAGTGGAAAGTTCCCTGCCCATGATAGGGGCAGGGGGGTTGGAGCTGTATGATCTGTAAGGTCTGTTCCAACCTGAACTATTCAATGATTACAGTTCTTCCACTGAATGATTGGGTGTTATATTGTTTGCATTTTTTATAATTATGAAATATTAATCTACTTTGACAAAGTCGAAGTAGAGTAGCAGAGGAGTTTTTGGAAAGGTTGACTATAAGTTAAAAGAAAGCAAATGAGTAGTAAAGGCTTACATTTTTCCTGTATGTTTTTAATGATCTGTGGAATCTGAAGTTGATCCTTAATAGACTTTTCTTCTGTTTAAAGCAAGAGGCAAACATTTTCATACTGGGCTGTGATTCAGTTACTTCCAAGCCTGTGTAATGCTTTCTTGTCATACCTGAGAGGATCTCTGCAGGGCAGTATCAGAACTGAGATGTAACGTTACTCAGTCTGCCTTCTCCTGTAATTGGCAGCTTGAGCTCAAGCACCAGGTGCTGTGGTTTCAGCAGCTGAACCACTGGTTTCTCTGCTTGCAAGTGCTGAAACTTAAAAGAGTTTTGCAAGGGAGCTGGGTTTGATTGGTCATGTTGCTAGAGTTTTTTTTTTATTTGAACAAAATGAGTAAAGTTGTCTGGCCTGCCTCGTTAAGAAAGTAATTTTCTTAAATCTAATTCTTAGTTCTTTGCACAAACATCCTAAACTGTTTAATGTTTTGCATGTTAAATTTTTAGTTATCTTGCTGGCATTATCGTATCTCTCGTATGACTGTTTTCTCATATCTTGAAAAAAATAACTTGTTATTAAGGTCTACAGACGTGATGTAACACTTTGTGTGCTTCAGGCTTTGATTGCATCTTTTCAAGTTCATTTATCCTGGTTATTGCAGATACTTCAGTTTATCTTCAGTATGTGTTAATTACAGTTTGGTACAGTTGCTATGGGCTTAGAGCACTTCGAGGCAGATATTTAACAGCTCATTCTGCAAAGCTGTGGGGACAATACTGGTCACAGGGAGAATGTTGCTGTCATGTGATCTACTCAGCGTTTCTTTCCCTGCTCTGGAAAACATCCCGGTGTGCACAACACTTTGGAGAGGGACAGCTTTAAAAATACTAGGAGAAAGAACCATGGTGACAGCCAAACCAGGGGACTGCTGTCATTCTATAGTCCTTCTCTGCATAAAATGGCCAGCTGTCATCCCTTTCCTTCCTTGTCACCAGTAGAGTGGCAGGGAGCTGAATTGACTGAAAACTACACAAAACAGAAAATTAATAGCTTTGCAGCCACATGCTTTAAAAATGAATCAAATTAAATTAATCTTAAGGTTTGGGTTTTTTTCAAATGATACTTTACAACTGTTATCATTTACCAGATAAATTAATGCATTATTGTGATGTAATCAATATGTCCCAAATAATCAGGAGCAGAGTGCTTCTTGAATATTTTCTTCTCTTCAGCAGTCTAATATTTTGGGAGGCAATATTAGTATTAGTATATTCTCTTAAAATATATTAGTATATTCTCTTAAAATATTCATAGCAGCATTCAGTTTGCATAGGCACCTTTTTATTGGAAGGTATTCTAACTTAAGTGGCCTAATAAAACTACATTGGGGTTTTTTCTTCAATTAAATATCCTGAAATATTTTTGAATCTCAAGAATTAATTTTTATTAAGTTTACAGTTCACTTAAGTTTACACCTATGTATTAAGATTCAAAGTAAAATTGTTCTGCTTGTGTTCTTTCTTAATACTTGTTTTTTTATTTCATATTCTGAGTTGGTAACGAGGTTATAGATAACTTAGGTGTGAGAGCCATTTATGCCGTTAAGCTTTATCTATGCTTTACTTCCAGAAGCACTGTTCAGCTCTGATAAGACCCTCCCATTCTCGATGCAGACAATTTCAGCTACTTGTTGACTCTGAATGTTTAGCAGTGTTTGTTTTGAGGGCAGCAATGAAAACTCCTCCCTGTTCACAAACAAGCATGGGGGTGGCAGGGGGGGCGGGGTGTCACTTGTGGGTTTATTAAACTGAGGAATCACTCACTGGTGTAAAAAGCTTTTTTTACATCTGCCTATAACAAGATGATATGACGAGTGGCTGAAGGGACTGATGAAAAAAATTTAACTGTCTTTTCATGTGTGTTGTTGAAGGACAAGAAATGTTCCATATTTGGAATTTTGTCTTCAGTTTCATTCACTGCAAGTGGCCAGCATATCTTGTAGAAGTTAGATACTTTTGACATATTTTCAGAGAAACAAAATTTAGAAACATGAGGTTCTCCAAAGGGAGTATCCTTGGCTTCTTGATTGTTTGAATCATTAATATGCAAATCCTCAACTTACTGCATTAAATATTAAGACTGTTGGGTGGTTTGCTAAGTGGTTAACTCACATGTACGTGGTGTGGAGAGTCAAGGTTAACGAGTCATGCCGTGANCATTTCCGTGGGGAGCCTGTTCCAATGTCCAGCCACCTTCTGGTATCCACCTTTTTCTGATATCCAAACTAAATCTCTCCTGACACAGCCTCACGCCGTTCCCTTGGCTCCTGTCACTGCTCACCACTGAGCAGGGATCAGTGCCTGCCCCTCTTCTTCCGTTCATGAGAAAGTTGTAACCACAGTGAGGTCTCCTCCAGGCTGAACAGACCAACTGACCTCAGCCTCTCCTCATAGAGCTTCCCCTCAAGGCCCTTCACCATCTTTGTTGCCCTCCTTTGGACACTAATACTTTTCTATCTGACTTTTCTTGTGTGCCCAAAACTGCCCCCAGCACTGGAGGTGAGGCTGCCCCAGTGCAGAGCAGAGCAGGACAATCCCCTCCCTTGCCCAGCTGGCAGTGCTGGGCCTGATGCCCCCGGGACAGGTTTGGCCCTCCTGGCTGCCAGGGCACTGCTGACTCATGGTCAGTTTTCTGTTGACCAGGACCCCCTGGTCCCTTTGCATGGCACTGCTCTCCAGCATCTCATTTCCCAGTCTGTCCATACATCCTGGGTTGCTGCATCCCAGGAGAAGAATCCAACTGTCCCTTGTTGAACTGCATGTGGTTGGTGATTGCACAGTCCTTTGATTTGCTGAGATCTCTCTGCAGGGCCTCCCTGCCTTCAAGGGAGTCAGCAGTTCTCCCAGTGCTGTATCATCTGCAGTAGACAGTTTCAAGTCCCTAAGCAGAACCTTTTTGCCCTGAAGTGTGCTAACAATCCAGGCTATACACCTTAGTTGTTTTGGCCTATCCCAACCAGTGCCCAGATTAACCATAAGAGGTTTAGCTGTTTTTCCTCTTCTCCTACATTCTTTTTAAAGCAGAAAACAGCTAGAGAGAGAACAGAGCATCCTTCAGGAACATTTCCTGATCCTCAAAAATTAGCTTTGGTTATCCAGGAAGCTGGATGCTGATACGACATGGTAAAGAGAGCATAGTAAATAAAGCACATAGCAAAGTCATATAGGTAGACTTCCACCTAATTACTTTAATGGAAGAATTTTATTACGAAGAAGCATTTTGTACTGAAAACTACGGTCTAGTATGATGAATATGAATCTGCATCTACCTTTTATTAATGAAATGTCTTGCTTTCTAAGTATTTCGTATACTGTATGAAAGACTACATTCTGTTTCTGAGAATCAAAGTAGAATGAGATAGAAGTAGGTCCTGGAATGATAGGAAAACAGACAGCTGATGGGGGGCATGGAGTAGGGCAGGAGATGGAAGAAAACATTGGTTTATTTAGCTTGGTGAAGTAGACTAGAAGATTAATAGGACTACAAAGAAGGAACATGATGAAATCTTGATGCAAGAGGAAATAACATAAGCAGACTAGGAATTAAACTTTCCTTAAAGGTTATAAGGAAGAATAAACTTCTAATGTTACTACTAACGTTTGGAAACAGTGCTCTTGAGCCTGGCAACAACAAAATGTCGTCTGTTTGCAGTACCTATCTCAGTTCCTGAATGAAGTTGAAGGTAGTTGCTAGTAAGCTTACATGTATGTGACTTTAAGATTCCATAGCTCATTTAATCAAGAAGTACGTAGTCTTGTCCACTGCAAAGCAAGAATAAAGCATGTTGGCCTAAACCACAGGCATTATATAGAAAGCCAGGTGCTGCATCTGAAAGATTGAAGTATCTTAACATGATGATTTGAAGCCTAATTCAGTGATGAGTGGATAAACTTGAGACAGTCTCATGGTTTACTCACAGAACTTAGTATGGACTGTATACTTAAAATAAGCTCTGGGTTTGAGAGCATGGGTTATTTTCCTTTAATTTTCCTGTGGCTAGTTTGACATTCTCTGACATGCTGTTTATGATGTTTGTCATTGCATACCAATGGTCTGCCATTATGCAGGCTTTTGTTCTCAAAACAAATGGAATGTGACAGTGTGCAACACGTTCAGCATGCCAAGAAGCTATTATGTTGTATGCACTTGGATAGGTATTCATGTTTCTTTCAAGCAAGAAAAATAAGGCATCTCCATGGCATATGAAAAGGTCAGTCTCTGAGTTAAAAAGGTGATAAGCAATTCACAGATGCAAGATGACAACAAGTGTGCATTTGAGAGGTTGAAGGCAAGATGGCAGTGCCCATAAAACTGTCTGCATTTCCACTATGGGAAACAATAACTCTATAATGGTGTGAAGGATTTTGAGGTTTTTTTCCTCAAGAATCTCTTTAAGTAACCACACATTTATGGCCTGCTGTAAGTTGCCTACTGCCTCAGATGTGGTAGAGTGTAGCTTATAGAAGCAATAAGGCTAGAGGGTCCTCACAATACTACTTTTCAGGATTACGTACATAAGTTGCTGATGTGAACAGTGTAAATTTGCAATGAAGTGTCATAGCAAATAAAAAGGATAAAACTACACTATCCACTTACGTGTTTGAGTGGAATACAGTTAAAGCTTTACATATAGCTATTTGACTCTGAGAATGCTCAAACCAATACAATTTACAACATTTATGATCTGTTTTAAGAGAACAGTAGAAAAATAATGGAAATAAATCGAGTGCTAGTTATTACAGGTTATTCAGTAATAAAACTGGATGTCACAAGTATTCCTTTTTCCTTGCCTTGCAGTTGCATGGGGTAGAGTGAACCATCGCTGCTCAAGAGCCAGTCATGCATGACTGTGGGCTCTGTACTCAGGACAGTGGCGAGTATCTGGCCAAACTCCTTGTAGTAGGGACAGGTAGATGGGGAGCTGCTGGACTTGTGGTTGTCTTCCTTTGCACTGTGGTAGGCTCTAGAAGTTTTTAATATGCTCTTACTACATGGGACATCCATTTAATCTCTCCACCAGCTGTTTTAAGATGCTTTCATACCAATGATGATTTTGAGTTGTTCTCAAAATCACATTATTTGCTCTAGTTACATCAAAATGACTGTTGTGGTCCCTTAGCCAGCTTGTTGCACCAGAGCAGCATGTTCTAGAGCTTTCTGACTAAAGACTTTCTGGCTGTACACCTCCTGCCAAAGTGGAGATGCCATTTGAAGTGAATGTGTTGACAGATGAGCAACTCCGGAAGCTTTGGAGGGGAATAGAAAGTCCAGGATAAAGAAATTGTCGGGTGGTATTGGGATGTTATTAAACTCTGGTCCTGCTACATTGTCTTTATCTTCACTGCTACACACAAGAGTTAGAGCTTACTGAGAAGCCTGAGATTTGCTTCTAGTCTTCATCTAGGAAAGCAAACCAGGTTCACAGGATTCATTAATCTGAGTGTAAAGAATGTTTGAGAGGACCTTGGGCTGAAGAGTTTGAGTTAAGGCATGTAACTCAGATTTACTTTTCATTTAGCATCCTGATACTGGAAACTTTATGCACTCCTATATCAGTTCTTTATTCATCCTAGATCAGTGAGATACCTGACTGCTAGTGCCCTTAGTGTTTATTTTGTAATCTTGCTGTGTTTACTCATATGTCTAAAATCACCTACATGTGCACTGTCCTTGCAGAAACAAACATCTTTTGGCCCTTCTTGTTTGTTTGTTGTCATTGCACATTTTTCCTTCATTACTCTCCTCCAGTTTTTTCTTTCATACCTTTTTACTTTTCTTCAACTGTCAGTGGAATTATTGTCTTCCTGTCTCCATATTCAGGTAGTGTCAGTGGCTGAGTATCACCGCAGGATCGATGCTCTAAATAGCGAAGAACTGCGCACACTCTGCAGACGTCTCCAGGTGCCCTCTTCAGTAGTTTAAACCCCATCTCCAGATACTAAAACATCTTTCTTTGTAGTGTCTTGGATCAGGGCAAGTCCTGCACTCAGTGGGTTTGTCTTGTCTACAGCACTACAAGGATCCAGCAGAAAATTCCTTTGTTTTGGATGTATTTAATTGTACAATTCTATGATGGAATCAGTAATTTTAGGATGGAATTACTACTTCCACCTTCTTCACACAGGAATTTTCTGTTAGAATTTGAAAATTTGTTCTCAGTACTGCTTGACTTGCAGTGTTGTGTTTTAACTTCTACTTTAGACTGGTGTGTTGTGTTAGAAGCTTCCCTAAAAAGAATGCAAAACAGGTGAAGAATCCAAAACCTTGTTGCATGAGTGTTTAATTTTATGTAGGAATCTTTCATCAAGAATCTCACAGTACATGGCAAGTATGAAGCTTCACAACTTCTGTGAAATAGGTAAGTATTTTTCCCATTATAGAAGCAGGTAACTGAGGCAGTTCAACATGGGAAAGGTCATACACTTGGACACAAAACAGTACTTTGAAATCAGCTTGGATTTTTGAAGGTCTGTGGATATGGATTGAAACTGATATTTGCATTCTCTTTAGGTGTTCCACAGTTTTTTGAGTTATAAAATTGTTAGTTGCTGTGCACATCATACTTGCCTTACTGATGGAAAGCATAGCTTAGATTTCCTTAGAAGCATCAAGTATTTTGTTTTTCTATAGTACTTGGCTGCTGAAAATGTAAATTCTTTTTTCTGTGTTTATTTCTTTGATCTTGGCTTTTTTTACCTATTATGTAATTGCACATAAGCAAACATCTTCTTAGCTCTGATATTTCTGATTGTTTAATAATCAGTAATTAATCACTTGAAAATGTTTTGTAAGGCGTACAATTACATAGATCAATAATGAGCATGAACCTTGAACCCAAAAGCTGCACTGTTATAGGAAAGTCAGAAATCTTGGAAAAAAAAAAAAGCTATTCCAGCTTGAGAACAGAACTATTCTGTTTTTGGCAAGTGGTGGTGGAGAATCCCTGCGTTAATATTCTGGAAGTGTAGGAGCTCTTTCCAAATACCTTTCACCTGATATGCCCAAACTCAAGGTTTAGGCTGACTAGAAAAACCTAATGTGATGGGCTGTAGCCTATAAACTCTGCTCTGAGGCCATTTGAGTTGTGGTCTCAAATGTGGTGTAGATTTTGTGACATTTGCCGACTGTGGAAGCCCCTGGAATCTGGCTGTAGGTCAGTCTGCTCTGTCCACCTTTAGTGGGAAATAAATTGCAAATTTTGAAGCTAGAGTGCTTTAGCTCAGATTCTTCTGAACAGACACTTTTTGACTGCTTCTACAAAGCAGTGTTCTTCCTAGAACAAAACTGCTTTACTTTAATAATAATAAAAAAGTAAAGAAAATCCATCCAAAAAATACCCCAAATCCCCAAAAACTCTAAACCAAAAAATTCAGTCCCCCACACCACTTGAATCCAAGTTATTCATGTTTTGCATGGTGGTCTTTAATCAAAATTAAAGAATAACAAGGTGAAAAAACTTTCTGCTCCACAGTTGAACAATGCTGAACTTCTGTGGAGCTGAAGCAGTAATATGATGGATGAAATGCATTTAGGGTGGAAAATACTTTACTCTGAAATAAGATTTTAGAGATAGCACTCTGTAAAGCAGCATGCAGGTCATCTTTTGGTACATGAAGCTATATGGATAATTGCATTTTTTTTGTTGTGATAGGGAAATTAGTGCTTATTCTATGTTGGAAGTTCTTGTTACCCTCCATTGAAAAAAGAAAAGCTTCAGCTTTTTTCTTACTTGATACTCAGTTTAAGCACACCTTTTCTTGGGTTTAGAATTAATACTGTCATTGAGTTACTGTATTAATATACTTTTATATGTTGACTTTATAATCCTTATTTTTAAAGAACAAGAGTTTGTGATAGGGACTTTTTTTGTAGTTCTTAATGGAGATGAAAGGCATGTCCTCTTTTTTTTTTGGCTCAGGTGGCTGTATTTCTTTAATTATTCCTGTCTGCATTTCAGAGTTTTCTTTGACTTGCCTTTTTTTTGAAATGAAGTAAGGAAGCTTTTTTTTTTGTGAACTAGGGAAGTTTTCAAAAGCTTGATGAAGTTTACCGTGGTGGTATTGTGAAATATTGCAGTTGTGTCCTGTATGTTTAAACTATGAGAGATGTGGCAAACTGTATTTGGCAGATATTTTCTTGAAATTTTCAGGATTCAGGTTTTAATTTGGACAGTCTGGCTTTCAGTGAGACTTGGTTTAGGCTGATAAATTATTCAGAGACACTTAATCTTGTTAAGATTTCTTTTTTCTCTCAACATTTTAGTAAGTCTTGCTGCAGTGGCTTATCTTACTAACTTCCTCACTTTGTCGTACTCCTCTGTCAGATTTCCCTGTTCGTAGCAAGTTTTAAATATCCCTGCAGCTGGATGTATAGATGGAAATCTGTTTGGATCACAGTTATTCTAGTTATCAAGACATGGCACTTTAACTTGGAGGTGTCAGTGAGTGTTGACTGGGGTAAGAAGCTGCTGTGATCTACATCTGATGAGGAATTTTGTGGCCTCTGCCACCTCCACTCAATAGGGTAGATGTGTAGGTCAGGTATTTTAAATTACTGCAGGACCCTTCTGCATAGTCCATCTTTGCCAGACCTCAGTGTTCACTATGTAACTTAAGTATTATTGCTGCTTTCCAACCCCACTGTCTCAATTCTTTCTTTGATTCCCATAAGTACTCCAGAAGATCAGCTTATGGAGCAGCACTCCTAAGCCTCCATTCAAATGGTTCGCTCAAAATATATGGCAGCAGTCTTCCCAGATGTCTGCTGCATATTTGAAAAATTTCTTAAGTACTCTAAAAGAGTATTGATTCAGAAGCTACTGAGAAATGTCAGTGTTGAAGTTTTAATTCCATTCCTTTCTGATTTTTTTAATTATATTTAGAATGCTATATCAGTATTAAAATGCAAGAACTTTTTAAGGCATCTTCTGAAAAGCGTTTGAAGCCCTTCAGCTGCGTATGAGAACTTTTCTTGTTTTAGCATGAAACTGTAGCTTTCTTCTGAGTAGGTGTCTGTGTAAGTTATTGTTATATAGTTTGTACCAGTTTGCTGTTGGAAACAATGGAAATCTTGGTCAGATCAAATCTATTTGATTTCTAAACTTTTGAAGGACTTGCATAATTGCATGATTTTAAACCTATGAAGCTTTGTCTTGTCTGCTAATGGGATGGCATGTACTTATTTTCTTGCTATTCTTTTTGTAGATAACAACAAGAGAAGATATCAATTCAAAACAGGCAACAAATATCAAAACAGACCTGGAGCCTGAAGCATTCCGGCCAAATCTTAGTGATCCAAGTGAATTACTACAGCCAGAACAAATTGAAAAGGTATGGACTTAGATGTATCATTTTTTTACTCTTGCACGTTAATGTATCACAAATGCTATGACTGTAGTGTAAAACACACCAGTAAGAAGACCTTGTGTGATATTAGATAGAAGAAAATAAACTGTATATATTAGAAAAGATGGCTAAGACCACAGTGTCCAACTGTTCCCTCAGCACTGCCAAGTCCACCACTAAGCCCTTTCCCTAAGTGCCATGTCTTATGCCTCCTTTAAATATTTCAACAGGGATAGTAACTCAGCTACTTCTGTGGATACTTTGTTCCAATGCTTGACAGCTCTTTCAGAGCTGAACAAATTTTTCCTCAGATTCAATCCAGACCTCCAGTGACTCAACTTGAGGACATTTTCTCTTGTCCTGTTTTGGGAGAAAAACTGACTGTTACAACCTACTTTCAGGTAGTTGTAGAGTGATGAGGTCCCTCTGAGCTGCCTTTTCCCCAGGCTTAACAACCCCAGCTCCCTCAGTCCTGTCCAGACCCTTCACCAGCTTCACTGCCCTTCTTCAGACACACACCAGCATCTCAGTGTTTTCCTTTTAAGGAGGGGCCCAGAACAGCACACAGTATTCAAGGTGTGGCCTCACCAGGGCTCACTACAGGGGGACAAGTCATGATTCCATTCTTGGCCACCTGGGCCACACGCTATCTCATGCACAGCTGTCTGTCAAGCAGCACCCTTAGGTCCTTTTCCTCTTTCCAGCTGTTTTCTCCCAGCCTGTAGTGCTGCAGGGACTTTTTGTGACGCAAGTGCAGGACCTGGCACTTAGCCTTACTGAACCTCATACCGTTGGCCATGGCTCATCAATCCAGCCTGTCCAGATCCCTCAGCTGAGCCTACATACCCTCTAGCAGATCAACACTTCTGCCCAGCTTGTTGTAATCTGCAAACAGACTGAGGATGCACTTCATCCCCTCATCCAGTTCATTAGTAAAGACTTTAAACGGGACTGGCCCCAGTACTGAGCCCTGGGGAACACCATAAGTGACTGGCCACAAAGAGGATTTAACTCCATTCACCACCACTCTCTGGGCCTGATGATCCAGCCAGTTTTTTAACCTCCAAACAGTGCACCTGCCCAAGCCACGAACAGGCAGTTTCTCCAGGAGAGTGCTGTGGGAAGTAGTGTCAAAGGCTTTACTGAAGTCCAGGTGGACAAGATTCACAGCCTTTCCCTCATCTGCCAAGCAGGTCTCCTTGTCATAGAGGAAAATCAAGTTTGCCAAGCAGGACCTGTCTCTCATGAACCCACCCTGGCTGGGCCTGATCCCCTGGTTTTCCCACACGTGCTGTGTGATGGCACTCAAGGTGACCTGTTTCATGACCTCCCCAGGCACTGAGGTCAGACTGACAGGCCTGTGGTTCCTGGGATACTTCCTACAGCCCATCTGGTAATGGACACCACATTTGCTGACTACAATGTCCCCAGTTATCCTGGAATACTGGTAAACGGTGGGAAGTGGCTCAGTGAGCATATCTGCCAGCTCCCTCTGTTTCCTTGGGTGGATCCTATCTGGCACTATAGACTTCTCTGTGTCTAAGTGTTGAAGCAGAGCACGATTCATAGCTAGAGTATTGCATTTTTTTAAATCCTGACTTTGAATGCACCGTGTATTCAGACAGACTCCTCTCTGTCTTTGCCCTACTTCCATTCTTTCTTGAAAAAAATCAGTGAAAACACTGCAGTTCTTGCTGTCCAGTCCAAAGAGATTTCATTACAAATGTGTTAATTGAAGTTTTGGATTAAAAAGCACAAGAACAGGACAACAAGCAGCATTTACCCTTCAGCTTGTTACCTGCTGACTTGAGTGATCTACTTACTCAATACTAAGGCGTTGGTGGGACATGTAATATTGTTATGCAAGAATAATCATATGGATAAACCTTTTAGAGACCTTAACAAACACGTTCTTTATTCTTCTGCAGGTCACTAGTAGAGGTAGGAAAAGAAACCTGCTTGAGTGACCAAAACTATGGTTCACAAGTATGCACAAAAAGAATGTGAAACTGCAGATTTAGTTCTTAGGTTTTAAGGCCACGTAAAAATGTTGAGCAGAACATAATCTGCTTTCATTTACATGTAATACATTCTTAAATATAAAACATACATTAAATAAAGGGTTGTAATTTTCTTGTTAATAGCTCACAAAGTCTCTTCCACCACGGACTATTGGCTATCCATGGACTCTAGTCTACAGCACTGCAAAGCATGGCATGAGCTTGAAGACCTTGTACCGGACAATGATGGGATTAGACACACCTGTGCTGTTGGTTATCAAAGACAGTGATGGACAGGTAGGAAAATACTTGTGTGGCAGTAGGGGGCCCATCAAGAAAAATGTTTGAGGAGTATAAAGGAATAGCCAATGCTTCAGTCCATCATGGGAGATAAAATTGTGTTTATCAAGCAAGTTAAAATTTTCTGTTTCCAGCTGTCCTGGGGTGACTTTTCTCCCTAGGAATGTGTTTCACTCTTAAGCAGTCCTCCAATGTACTACATGTCTAGGAAATACTTTAAGGATGTAAGTTAGCGGTTGTAATGCAAGAGTCTGGTAATATCCAATGAATCAATTTTTTTTTTAATGCACTTAATGCATGAAAAATACAGTCACTAAAACTTTCTGCTGCTGGAAGGTCTTGTTGAATTGGAATGTCTTTAGCTGTGGCTAGTGCTTCTTGGTATATTCTGTGGCTGCAGCCAACATCTTTCAAGAGCTGTACTACCTTTGTTACATTATTAACTTGTTCTTTGAGTCTCTGTAGTTGTGCTCTGTTTTTCTTTGACTGGATTATGAATTTCAGGACGTGGCTCACATCTCACCATTTGAATAGCAAACACCTTCTCTTGAATAATCTAGTAACAGGTGAACACTGCAGGCAGTATGAAATGTCTTGATTCTTTTTCTGCAACTTCTGTTTGCTTGTGGAAGCATCTTACTGCTATGATGAAAAATTGACAGAACCACCATAAAATCTGTAGCATTCAGTTCACTTACCTCTCGCAGTTTGGTAACCACAGTTTTTTATTATCAGGAAGCATGGTCTCATTCAGGGGGTCCAAAAACAGTAAATGAATTTTTTTCTTATTCAAGTCACAATTTGATTTTTTCATTGTTTCGTACCCCAGAGGTCCCTTAAAAAGAAAAATCCTTTCTAACTCTCCACTAGTAGTGCACTCTTTCCCAGAAGTTCTTTAAAAAGATTTTTCTTCATTTACCTTTTAATCTTGAAGACAAAAACTATTGAATAGACTTGAGATGTCTCAGCAGACTCATCAGTCTCATAAATGTACTTTGGTGACTTCTCTAATTCACTTATTAGCTTCTCAAGATAAATTAATAAGATACACCTGCTTCCTAGTACCTGTTTATCTGTCCCAGAAAAAAAAAGTCCTTTTTCTGATGAGTCTGTCTTGTCGCTATTATGTAGCATTGTCTCCTGCTGAAGGAATTCATGTTACTTTCTGTGTATGAGTACCTTGGCTTCAATGTTCAAAAAATGTAATGTTGCCGTGTCAAAACATGGAGTTCATAGATATGTCATACTTTATTTATTTTTTTGTGAAACAAACCTTGGTGAATCTCAGCTTACAGCCTTATACCTAAGAATATGTATGAAAGCATGCATTGGAATTCTGGGTCAAGTAGTCACTGAACTGAGATTTCAAGCATATGCCAAATCCTACTAGGTTCCACACAAGAGTGGGGGAAAGCCTTGTCTACTAAGTGAGCAGCATTTGCAGGAGTGGTTAAGATGAGTTTTACATGCTCAGTCCTTCACCAGTGTAGTGGGAGTGGTATTTTAAGTAGCTCTGTCTCATTTTATTAATGAAAAATGTCCGCATTTGACAGCAGAAAATTAATTTGTACTATCGTTCTGTTCAAAACATGTGAAAATTTAGTAGAGAGTCTTTCTCCTCTTCATGCAAGGATGTGCAGTCATGAAAAATAAGGCAATAGTAATCAACTACGCCCTTTGATAATTAGGGTAATTAATTTTATTTGTGAAGCTATTGGTTTTTTTGAAAGAGATCAATTTATTTTTAATGTCTTGTATCTTCCTGGCAGATAGTCCTTTAAAACTGCTTTTCATGACTGCAGGAGGGACAGGCACTGATCCCTGCTCAGTGGTGAGCAGTGACAGGAGCCAAGGGAACGGCGTGAGGCTGTGTCAGGAGAAATTTAGTTTGGATATCAGAAAAAGGTGGATACCAGAAGGTGGCTGGACATTGGAACAGGCTCCCCAGGGACGTGGTCACACCACCAGCCTGACTGAGTTCAGGAAGTGTTTGGACAATGCTCTGAGGCACATGGTGTGACTCTGGGGATGGCGCCATGCAGGGCGAGGAGTTGGACTGGATGATCCTTGTGGGTCCTTTCCAACCCAGTTTATTCTGTGATTCTGTGATTCCAAGTTTGAAAAGACATGGAATATATCTTTAGAGATCTAATACTCCCTGCTGTATTCATATTGGCAGCATTGGTGAAAAAACATGGGGTGAATTGTATGACAGCAGACTGTGAAACTTCATTTCATCCCCTTGTCAAGTGAGTTTAAAAATTGTTCCAGAGAATCAGATTTTTAGATTATAAGCATTGGTCACAGAAATGTTCAAAGGTAATTCTTTCCACTGATGTAAAGGAAACATTTTACATGAGTAAAGTAAGTTGTCAGTATAGTGACACTTTGTTCTTAAAAAAGTAATATAAAGAAATAAAGTAGTAATAATATGAGGAAATATCTCTAAGTACTGTGACGAAAGTTTGGTATATAAGTCCTACTTTTTGTCTGCTCTGCAACACTGGAGTCAAAGCAATGACTTCTCAAATGTACAGTACTACCTACATCAAATTGTTTGCTGTTGTGCATACTTTTTAAAAATTAATAAGAGTTTATTGCAAGAGACTAATTCTTGAATTCAAGAAAATGTGAGCACCTGCTGGCTCATGTCCAGCTTTTCATCCATAAGAATCCCTAAGGTGCTCTCTTCAGGGTTGCTCTCATTGAGTTCATCCCCAAGTCTGTACTTCAGTTGGAGATTGCCCTGACCCAGGTACAGGACCTTGCACTTGGATTTGCTGAACTTCATGAGGTTCACACAGGCCAAGTTCTCAAGTTTGTCCAGGTCCCTCTGGATGGCATCCTGTCCTTCTGTTAAAATCTGTCTCTGTTGTAAGACAGGGTAACAAGTGCTTACCTGCTGTTTGGGCTGGAATTACTAAATCACATGGAAGATAACTCAGCTACAGCTAGAAGCTTGCTGAAAATAGCCAATTAAGTGAAATAGGAGCTATGTAAGAAGGACCTTTTGATCTGAAATTTTAAATATGTATACATTGTTTTTAGAGTTTCCTGAGTTTACTTTTTATCCATTAGGTTTTTTTTCTTACTGTGCTCACTTATTATTGAAGAAGAGTTCTCTTACTTTCTACTGTATCGTAAAGCACAATACCATATCTCAGTGCACTCAGAACCGTGGTACAGTGAAATCCACAGTGAATTTCAAATAGATAGTATTTACAACCTGATTTATCAGTTACTGTCATTAGAAATTCTTGGGTTTTGTGTAGTTTCTCTGAAGTTTTTCTTGCTCTGATGTATTTTTGCTACAGGTTTTTGGAGCACTAGCATCTGAACCGTTTAAAGTGAGCGATGGCTTTTATGGCACTGGAGAGACCTTTATGTTCACTTTTTCTCCAGATTTTGAGGTAAGTAGTGACTCACCTCAAATGACTTTGTATGCTTTTGCTCCCTTCCCCACCACCACCCCAAATGTATGATCTTAAAATACTTAAGGAATGAATCTAACTGTAAATCTGAAAAATACTGCAAGTTGACCCAAAAAAAGGTCATCACACTAGTTTTTTCATGGACTCTTTAAGTGCACAGTGAATTGGTAGTATTTTCATGCTGAAGAACAACCTGGCTCTTTAATTGTACTGAAGATTTTTCTACTGTGTAAATTCTTCCAGGTGTCAGTTTGAAAATTCACAAACTACGTCCCTTTTAGGGGCACATCATCTAGTCTAAGCATATTTTATTGGTATTCTTCATTGTGTAGGAGTTTTGGTGCTCAAAGATGACCTGGTTTGGAATAGTCTTATTTTAATTAGTGTGAAACCTCAGAGAATTTTTGTCTGCAGCTGTTTCCTGAATTTTCTGTGTCAACTTCATTAAACTAGCCTCTAGCCACTCATAGTCTGTCTTTACTGGTGGTTGGTTTCCCTTCTGCCCAAATGAAAAGTTCAGATATTTTTCTTGCTAGACTGTTGTTTGTTTTTTTTTTTCTCTCTCCTTAGGTTTTTAAATGGACAGGAGACAACATGTTCTTCATTAAAGGAGACATGGATTCTCTTGCTTTTGGTGGAGGAGGGTAAGTTACAATTAGAATCTGTTAAAAATATTTGTCTGGACACCTTTGAAAAGAAAAATTGGAATTGACTTCAGTTTGGTAGCTCAGGACTCAACAGTTACGAGCCAAGGAACTTTAGTATGTCAGGTGTTTAGCTTCTGATGCTGACAGAACTTGAACAGGAGGTTTGTCTTTCCCATAGTGTGACATAAACTTTGAGCCATGCAAGATTATGATGCCTTCCATGCTTGACTTCCATGTGTGTCTTCCTGTGTTCAGAATGGACACAAGGTGATTGTGGAAGGATGTGAATGTGAAAATTGTGTAACAAGAAGAGGCCTGAATTGAAACTGAACCATCCCAAAACATGCCAGGGAACATCCCAAAACTTCTCCAGAAGTCATACATTGTCTTGTCCTGTTTTTTTCCCATCCATGCACGTGCATATGCTTCTGGAATGGCTTCCTTATTTGTTGTCAGCATTCTCTTTAAATATAAAAGTGCTATTCATCTATTTAATAAAAATGGATAAAGCTGAAAACCAAGGAATTCTAGTTAGCTTATTTCAGAATATCTGCAAAGGGGGTATTCCCAAATTAATGATAAATAGTAAAAAAAAATAAAATCCTTGTAGCATAAATTTATTAACAGCAATGAGGTACTTGTGTTAAAAACTAATTCTTTAGGTCCTTTTCATTTCTAAATAGTGAATGAAAAATTCATTGATAGATTCCATGCTTAGTCCCTCAGTCTTTTGCTTTAATACCTTGTCTGTCTTGCAGAGGAGAATTTGCTCTTTGGCTTGATGGTGATCTCTACCATGGAAGAAGTCATTCATGTAAAACATTTGGGAATCACACACTTTCTAAGCGAGAAGACTTCACTATTCAAGACATAGAAATATGGGCTTTTGAATAAGTATTTCACTATTTCTACAGGTTATTGTCCCAAACCTGACATGAATCAGTGCAGCTTAAAAATCCCTAGGAGCAATATAATGTATTTTACTTCTCTGTTTCTGTTTTTTTTTTTTTTTCTAATTTTTGAGTGTGGCCATTAGTTACTTTTTTTAAATAGCAGATGTTTTTTCATGCTTTTGCATCTGTAATATACTGTCGTACTTTTTCTAAGCTATAGACTCTTTTACAAAATACTGACCTTGTGGACTAAAAATTAACATTAGTTACTTTGAGCCTTGTGGCCTGCAAAATTTTCTTACCCAAATTACAGTTGCCTCCCAGGTTTCCCACACACACCTTTCCTGCAATCCTGCTAGGGGGCTGCTTCATTGAATATAGCTTATTATTTTTGTATTCAAATTATGTCTATGAATGAAGTTGCCCTCTGTGAACCTCTAAGAAGGCTGTGTGTGGGTAATTGGCAGCAGCACTGCAGAGATTGATCCAGACCAATGATGGGTTATTCAAGTGATGCCACAAATGGATGAGAAGCTGAGCATTCCTTGTTAATGCATCCCAGTACACACGTGGTGAAGTTAGAAGATACCCAAAGTCAACAGTGCCACTTGTCTTGTTTCTTGTTCATGTGTAGAAAAAAGTCAGTTAATACGTGTTGTAGCTGCATGCTGATTGTATTTAAAGAGTGTGTTGCACATGCTGTTAATGATCCGCAGGTTTGGGACAAATACTAACAATGTTGAGCTAAGTGGCAAAGACTTACAAAATAGCAAGAGAATGTAAGAATATGATAGTTCCAAAAAATTAAAAGGCTAAAGCAAGCAAAACTCAGTGAACAATTTGTAGCTATAGTAGGGCATTAAAAGTACAGAAACAGATGCATCTTTCTTCAACATAAAGTGTCAGATATATACTGTTATACTGTTGTAGCCGTGTAGCACATCAGCTCCAAGAATATAGCTTATTCCTGTCCAAAGAAAAAAAAATACTTGTGATGTTTTTGAGTGGGGGTCTATGTTGCAAATTTACAATTAGCACCAGCTCTGATTAAAATTACATCATGTATCATAGGTAGACAATATTGTAATTCAGTAGACTTGTGGAATATGCAAACTTACTGTCATGTGACCTCAAAAAATAAATGACAGGCTAGAATACAGTCCCAGTAGCTCTTGTCCACTTTTGTAGAAAACTTGATAAGCCATTGTGGCAATAACAGCTCAACAAAACTGTTTGTTTCAAAGCTTTTATTCTGTTCTGCAAAACAAAACAAAAAAGAACAAAAAAATTGCTGTTAAGTGTGACAGTGACTGACTTTGTGCTGAAATTTCAGCTATTTCAGACAAACATTGTATATTATCTTGTAAATTAATGTTTAAAGTAGTTTTGTTATTATAGAAAAGTGTTGATTGACGGGTTGCTTATAGCACTTTAAATTATTCTAGAAATGGAATAAAAGCCAAATGGGTTGGCTTACGTAGATGTAGTTGTATATTTCAAAATATTTACATTTCTGGAAAGTAAAAAAAGACAAAAACTTATTTGAAGACAGCTTACTGCTATGGTAACAAGAAAGGGCAGATGTTTCATCTATAATATGCTAATGCTCAATATGAATAGAAAAACAGGGCTTTCTTCCTGTCTCCATGTATATCTCTTTATCCTTATTAGAACTTAGTACAATGTGTAGAGTAAGTGTTTACAAAATAAGGAACTGTAAATAAATTGAAATGGCTTTTCTCCCCTTTGTCTTCCACAGCAGTATTATTGTCTTTGTGGAGTTACAACTGATTATTACAACAACAACAAAAAAATCCTGTAATGGATTTCAAGTACTATAAGCTCACAGTGATGTATAGCAAATAAATCTAAATATATGTAAAAATAAACTTGAGTTGAGTTTATTTACAAGATAGAGTTTATGTAGAAGCACAAATACCTTTTTTTGCTGTTCATTTAACAACTTAATGTGTAGGATGCATTTTGTCATCTTTTTTGCTGTTTCTGGGGCTTTTTAAAGCCCAGTGGGAACCAATGGGAACGAAATACATTGTCTTCAACCATTTTGAAGAGGGAGAGGGGAAAAGAAAAGTCTCAGATCGTCCTTGCTGACAAAACCATTAACTCAACTGCATAGTCTCACTATCCTAAGCTTATATTGCAAATAGAGCATATTTTAGTTTTTTAGAGAGTGGTGTGGAGAATTTTATAAAAAATTATACTTTGAAGAATTAAATGAAAGCACACAAAAAATCTTCAGTAGCTGAATGTTTCCAACTGTTAGACCAGTCTTGGAAAAGCAAATAGGAAGCAAAAAAGTGGAAATCAAGCATAGTGTTTAGTAAGCAGTACAATAGCAATCATGCTTGTAAAATACTAAATTAGTTAAGGAATTAGAGGTGCATTTGATTTGAAGCATAAGTGACTGTGACAACACTTGGTGCAGCAACTGGCTGTGTAAGGGATCTATAGAAATTAGCACATGTCTATTTAGGCAAGACCATGAATTTTATTACCAGAGGTGTAGTTAATTTCTATATGACACACATAAAAGGCAGTGTTGATGTCCCTTCTGCCTTCAATTTGTTATCCTTTTTTCTGCAGTAGAATTCCTTTCCCTCTTTCCTGGCAAGGTTTGTTTCTGTGATTATAAAGTGTTGGGGTTTGACATTTGCTGAAAGCTGACACCCATTATCTGGAGTTTGCTGCCAGAGGACTGTGTCTCAGCATAGAGTACTTGGATGGATTCACTGAGTAACTTGATGCTTTGTTTGGGCACCTGGGATCCAAACACGGGATTCTTAAAGCATCATCTTTTGGCTCTGAATCCTGTGAATGTCTGTGTTAGTTACTGCTTTTGTGTTATCTGCAAAAAGGTCATCATTTATGACATACAGCTTGTGCTTGCATCTTCCTGGTCACCTGTTTATATTGCATTAGAGTTATTTTTTTGTACCGGAATTAGAATATCTGCATAAAATTTGCTCTTGGAAAATGAGTAAGAACATTGACTATTCCTTCAGCTTCAAATAAAAAAAAATGAATAATCTTGTATTCTTCATTCAGTATTTCAATCCTAAAGCTCACTTTTATGTTTCCCTTCATAAAAGAACAGATGTCATCAGGGTATTTTACTATTGTCACTGCAGTTTGGAGCTCAATTAAGGGAACAAACCTCCTCTTCCTCCTCTGAAGAGTACATGCTACTGCAGTGATAGAGAGCTACGCTGTGCTTCTGGAGCAGTGAGAGGAATTGTCCAGCTGAGGGAATGGTGTACACTTGGTGTAGTATGTGCAAACCAAGTGCAAGCCAGTCCTGCTGGCTGTCTCACTGCAGAAGTGCCAGTGCCAGCTCTTTCTGCTGCTCACCTTACAAGCTTTGTAACTGTAGTTTGTTTTCTCTTGTGGTAACTACACTGCTAATAGTACACATGCTGTTGAATGCTAAACTGCTTTGTGCCCTGAGGTGTCAGCAGTGGCTTTAGTTAAGATGTTGGGGCAGAGCAATGCGTACACAGCAGCTGAAATGTCTGTGAGAGGAGGGCCTGCCAGTATCTGTTCTGAGTAATGATTGAACGTATCACCATGAATGGTATGCTGTTCACTACAGCTAATTTTATTTCAATAGCCTTCCCCTGTTTTAAAAATGAGCTGTATCACTGAACCTTGGCTGTACAGAAACATTTGTAAAGAAGGAATCATTGTGGAGGAGGGAGCTGATTTCTTCTGGGTGGGATACATGTCCACTGAACTTTCCACTCACTTCAAGGCACTGCAACTGGGGTAAGACTTGGAAAAACAGAAAGGTGTAAAAGTCAAGTTTATTTCTTCTGATACAAGTTCCATGCTTTCACTTAAGCTTGATAGCTGTATTAGAGTATGAAAAATATAAGTAAGTTCCTACGGAAGAAGATACAATTCTTTCACTACCAAGGTTCTGCAAAAGCAACACTAGCTTCAGACAGGACAGTGCAGGAGCTGTTTCAAGTAAAACATTTTGGGAGTGAATATAGTATTTAAGAAAAGAATGTGTAACTATAAGCTACCATGAGAGTAGCTGAGAGTTGCTTATTGTCTCAAAGATTAAGGGTTTTCTTTTCAAAGCAAGTCAGAACTAGGAAAGCAGGTCTTAATTTACAGAGAATGCTTTAATCAAGAAGGTTTTAACCTTTATCATCTCTCTACTTAGAATATTTAAATTTGGTGGAGGTTGTGCTAGTTTCACTGGAATGTAACACAGTATAGTAGGAGAGGGTGGGTAGTTCAGGGAGTACTTCTGTTTGCTTAATTTTTGATGAGCTCAGATTTATTATCTCCCACACCATGGATAAATTTGTCACACATCTTAATGTAAAGAAGTGTTATAAAGCATATAACCTACATGAAATACTTCCATACACCATAACTTAGATCAATATTTAATATTTCTTTTCAACAAAAATGGTAAATTCTTTTCAGAAATTAGAAGGCTTTGCATGATAGTGCCTACTCAGTGGTAAATAGTAGAGGGTAGTGTGAGTAAAAATACTAGTTCTGTCACCTGGTTTTCTCATCCAATTGGAAATACAATAGTTTAGGGGAAGAATAGGAAAAAGTGGGGGGTTTGGTTTATTTAGCATAGATTTTAACACTGGGGTAACTGAATGGGAGTCTTGAGTTACCTGCAGTGAGCTACCAATGGGTGAGGCTGATACATATTAGTGATTACATTGTTACGGCTGCTGTGTTTTCCTGCGGTAGGGTGAGAATTCTCACCAGCAGAAATACGTAATTCACTTAACACTTACATGTCTTTAGTGTGTATTCTTCGTACAGGTGTTTTGTATAAGGTCTGCTGCCATGTACTCTGAAATCTTCTTCTGGTGCTTTGGACAGAGAAACCTTCACTGGAAATATTTTAACAGTGTATGAAAAGGAGGATGTGCTTATATTTTGAAGCAACTTACTGATACTTTACTTCACTGAATATGCACGCATATTTGTTTTCCAGTGTGTGGGAGGATAAGCCAAAAAATAATTAAGGCCAAAAAATAATTAAGGGTTTTATTTATAGTTCATGTATTCTATTCACAACAAAATTTTTTCAAGATCATTTAGACAGCTATAAAAGGTCATTATATAAAGATGTAAAGAAAAATGAATAAGAATATGCAGGTAAAAATTATGATACGTAAGTATTACACTAAGGCATCAGTTTTGTAGGTCAATTTGAGTAGTCAAAGAGATCTCAAGAAAATGTTAAATAAGCTGCATTGATTCCATCTTACAATTAATTTTTTTTCCATAGAGTCACATATTATAACTATGCCTAAAGTATAAATGATTTACATAGATTTAGAATAGATGGAGTCAGTTCTTGTATCTTTGTTATAAAATATTAGGTTTATTTGTACATTGAAGTTTCAAACTGGAGTACCTGTACTCATAATAAGGCAGCAATACTTGTTTTATCAGAGACAAGTTGTTAATACACCTCTACTTCTGTAAGAAGATATTTGCTCTTTCTGTTTGGAAGAAACCACTTCTTTTTCTTTACTTGCCCAGGCATCTGCTCTGAAACAAACACTTTTCATGAGAAGTGCACACATTTTACCAGGACACCTATTTTTACAGTAGTAGAGAAACTGATCTCTCTAATCCAGTAAGTAGCAGAGACCTTACAGAGTTCTCAGATTTGTGAATAATACAATTCTAAGTCCTGGAAAGACTAGTTCATTAGCGTTTAATCCTCTTCAGCATCACCTGGATTGAAATACATGATTTATTTCAGTGACATTGGAATGGCAAATGGTGGACAATTAGGTCAGTATTTCTGTGTAATGTGGAACAATATTTTCCTCAAAGTTGTGGACACTGTTTCTTCTCTCACAAAGGTACATTTCAATGAAAGATGATAATGTTAGTCACTTTTTTGTTGTATACAAAAGTACAAGTACCTGGCCAGTTTTTATATGTTACATATTTTTTTCCCTGTATTTATGAGAACAGTATCTGCATAGATAATCAGACGAGACCTTGCACAATGTTGCATAGAAGGTATTTTTTAGGTAGCTGTCTAATCAAAACTTTTTTATTCCTTACGTTCCAACCTCCATCAGTTTAAATAACAAACTAAAAAATTAGTTATATAAATATAATAAATATATAAACCCCATTTATAAAAAGAAGGATTTTATGTGATATATGAGAAAGCTGTGTCAACAGTTGTATCAATGAGATAATATTGCAGTAGTAATTACATGTTGTGCTTATAAAGCAAACATGATATCCTTGATTCTGTATTAAAATAAGGTAATTTTACTTGTATTTAAATCAATTAATTAGGAAGTGCATGCACAAGACCATTTCTCATTTATGAAAAACTTTGTGTTTATATTGTCATTCAGCTTCTGATCTGGCATGATTCATATTCCTGGTATTCCAGTTTAAACAGGTTGGGAATATCTTAATGTAACAAGAAGTTGGAATTAGTTTGTAGCTATTTATATTGCTGTGGGCTTTTATCATCAGCTGCTTATATTTCATATAGATTTTTCTCCTTATTTTTCATGTAGTAATTAACTTAATTGTCCTGCAAGCATTTCTGTTACAAAATGAAGTCCATTTGGATGTTGGGTTATCATGCACTAGTTATAAAATACATATTTCAAAAATACTCTTTTATATGTGGGGAATAGGAGAATGTTATATTCAAAATGTGCAAATGCTAATGGCAAGGGAGAAGAGGAGAAAAGTTTTCCCAAAGTTGTTCTGGTTATACACTTACTTTAATAAAGTAATTATGACATTATCATCTCTTCCTTGCCATAACATTTCTCCTTCAAAGTCCACCAGCCCATGTTTCCTGGCTCTCATTAGAATCCCGACAACCTTATCTGAAATACGAACGTATCTGTCGAAGAGTTCCCCAAAAGTGACTTGGATCTTGCCGTCGGGCCGCGGCTTGGCCATCGATTCAATGATGAAGCACATGTCCCTGATCTCCCGGTGGATGTGGGCCTCCGCTCTCTTGGCTCTCTCGGCAGTTTTGGTTCCTTCCTTTGGGTGGCCGTATCCTTCATCTCCTTTGTGCAGGCGCGTGGACATGGCCAGCTCGTGGTCAAACTCCTCGCTGAAGGGGTTCAGCTTCTGTGTGATGATGTGCTGGTCAGCCCATTCCTGCCACCTGTCCTTGAGGCTGTGCACGGCGCTGCATTTCCTGCGCGCCTTGCTGCGCGCCTCCTCGCTCAGCCGGCTGGCGCTGAAAGACAAACACACCTGAGCTTTGCATCGCCTGCTGCAGTCCTGCTGCTTATTGGTCTCTGCTGTAACTGGGTTGCTGCGGTTTTGGGACGAGCTGGAATCCACCAGGTGGCACAAGTTCACCACTTCTAAGTTAGTTCTCTAGGGGCTGTTGGTCCACATTCAGTTTGCACTCAGAGGCAAATTCAGCGATCACAGCTTTATCCTGTTTACACTACCACCTTCCAGCCCCGGTCTGAGCCCTTTTTGACAAACTTTGCCCCAGAATGACTTAATTCTGTAAGGGAGCAAAACAGTACGTTGCTGATTACCTGCACTTTCTGTAACTTTGGTCAGTCACGCAGTTCCCCATTCCTGCCTGCTTGGCCAAGCCTGAAGTGTGCCTGCCCTGAGGTTAGAGATGCTGATTGCTGTAGGTGTATGACCTGACTGAAAACTAGAGGGTAGTGCCTAGAAAAATCTGTCCTCTGAAATAATGTCAATGATTACAGCAACAACAAAAAGCTACTTAAGTGCAGTAGCTTTGTCTATGCTTCTGTATTTGGAGTGCGGTTCTGAATAAATATTGAAGCGCAAAATTCATGGGTAGGGTAGAAGCCTGAAAGTGCCAAGGACAAGGGACAAGGAAAAACCTTCAGAGGTTTTTGGAATTTTGGTTTTTTGTGGTGTTTTTGTTTTGGTTTTGTTGTTTGTTTTTTTTTTTAATGTCTGTAATAGTTCTGGATGACTCCAGGCACTCTATTTTCTCATGGCCAATCTCACATGTTGTGGGGCAGCTATAGATGGTCTGAGCTAGTCTTTGTGCTGTCCTCATCCTGTTAGTGTGTACATACAGAACTCAGCTTGGGACTATGCTGTGCTGTGGCTGTGCCAAAGTAATTTGGTTTTTAATATTTTTACTCCCCAAAAGGCTGCTCTGGAACCTCCCCAGTAATGTCAGAATGAACATTAATGTTATGTTCATATTAATCAGAATGTTAACTCTGGAGAGTCAAAATGCACTTAGCAAACAGTACACAGTGCTGCAAAGCTGCAGAAAATTCTGTTCCCCTGCTGTTTGGACATTCCTTTGTTTTCTACTAAGCTGGTTGATACAGAGAATAGGAGTCATAGAGATGTCCCCAGTTCAGATCAGTGCACCAGAAAGATGCCAGTACTGGGCAGAGCTGTGCTAGGGTAAGAATTGCAAACACCTAGTTACAGGGATAGAAAAAGGAGAGCTGCACTACTTTATTAACTCTGGAGTTGCGCTAAGATTGTCTTAGGTGTATTGAGGAACTGTGTTTAAAAAGCTCCAAAATGCTCTTTCTTATCAATTTGGTGAAAAACCATCTGAAGAATTGAGCATGCTGAGTGGCCAAATCAGTGCAACTTTCTTCTGTGCTGTGACAGAGCATCCTGAGAGTAGGCAGCATGTCTGTACCTGTAATTTTGTGTGGCTAACAGGTAGGTGTTGGCAGGAAAGTATTAAAATATACTAGTGGGGTAAATCTAGACAATTTTGTTTCCTGACAATAAACCAAATGCTCCTATATATAAGCTATTGTCATACAGAGAAAGGGAAAGCTGTGATCCTTTGTCCCTTCACCTGAATTGTGCCTTCATTGTCCAGAGGAAGTGTGGGCACAGGGTTTGGCTGTGCAAAGGAATTTGTCTCCTGAAGCCTATGGCTGTCCCGAAGGTCACAGAAACTCTGTGCCAGCACAGTCTGAACTCCAACTGAAGCTCAGATTGCTTCACTAGCTCTTCATGTGGCAAGCTATCAGTTAAGTCAGGGGAAAATAAATCCTAAGTGAATCAAAATTGCCTTGAAGAAGTGATGCTATCAGTCTCAGTGGAGTTTATGAGTAGATATCATCATGGAGGGCTTATTCCTCAACCATAGCCAGCTGCTGCCCCTTCTCTCCGGGGACTGTGACCTCTGAGAAAGTCCTAGAGCTTCAGCTGAGTGGAGAGAAGAGGGGGAGTGAGACAGCAGGAGGCTGTGCAGTCTTTGTTACTTGCTTTAATTTAACAGTTTAGAATGTATTCCCTCCTTTTTCTACTAAAACTAATTTTCCTTTCTAGCAGAATATTATTGCCTTCCTCATCCAAATCATCTCAGTGGTTGAGAAAACCGACTTACCTATCCTTTGCTTTTATTGTGCCTCACATGGGCTTTAAAAAACATAACTTTTTAAATGCAGCTTCTAATTAAACCATTTCTAGTTGCTGAAGTGCTGTTTTTACCACTGTTTAGCCTAATGACAAGTTTAAAACATGAATTATGTACACATAGAAGCATTTTTTCATGTTTCTACTGCACCTACACAAAGGGTTGTGCATCCAAAGGTTAAGTTTTGGACTTTTACCCAGTCTAAGAAGTGCTTTACATGCAACAATCAATTAAGTTAACCTGTTAACCAGAATGGTCATCCTAAATGCATTCTGACTTTCTAGGCAAATAATCTCTGTGTTGCATATTTGCCCTGGTTCTGTCTGTAGGGGAAAGGTGTGAATTCCATTTTAATGTTTTGAGTTTCATATCCCTTTTGTTGCATCCCTTTTGCTCCTAAGCAGGAACAGAATAGTGTCTCTTATGCCAGTAGGAGTCAACAGGCCTTCTACGAAGGAAGCAACCTTATTCCAGTAAGTAGTGAAGCTGGAAACAATGAAGGTGCTAATGTGAGGAAAACAAAATACTGGCACTGATGTTTTTTCCTGGACTGTGGAGAGGAAAATGGGAGATTTGCTTTAACAACTGTGTACTTATGGCCTTTTTGAAGATTAAAATACATTGAAAGGTTCATTCTGAGGATGTAAAATAAATTATAAGAAATTAATAGTTAAAAAAGTCCAGTCCTGATAGCAGCACTGTAAGTGCAGAAAATTATTTTTGTGTCAGATTTCAGTGGAAGGAAGAGCTGTAAGTAACACAGAGGGTGTTATTTCAATCATTTGGTCCCCAGTAAATATGGCTAATCAATCTTTTTTCAAGTAGCAGCACTAAATTTACACATATGAGGAAAATATGAGAAAAGTTTAACAGAAGCCAGATAGTTGGTCTGTTTTTACTATAACATTTGAAACTGAGAAAATTGTTTTAATTGAAGTTGTTTACAGATAAGTACTGCAAATGTATCCTTTCTCCACTGTATATTTGGAATCTTTGGTTTGAGGTCCTAACTTCCGTGAAAGGATGGTGCACACAGTCCTTGCTAAAAGCAGGTGCCACAAACTTTTAAGCCCTAGGTTACTGGCGAGCTTATTTCACTTGGGCTGTTAATTATTTTCTTCTTACAGGAGATGGCTGCTCAGCTGTACAGCAAAGCATCATTCTAATCCCATCTGAATAGTTAAAATAGCTCTGGGTATGTGTGTTCAGATAGCTGTGCTTAAAGATACTGTATGGTTGAAATCCAGAACTGTGCTAGTCACAATCTAATGGTCATGACAATGTTCATCAGTAGTGAGGTGTAACACCAAAACAGTGACCATGATACAGCCTGCCTGCCTGCCTGTTTGCACAGGGATCACAAAGTCTCTTTTGGCATTTCCATCAGTTTTTCATCCTCAGTGCTGATCCAGTTTTTAATTTCTGAAAATGCGATTGAGATATGGTGTGAACTTGGGGTCCAAAATACTGTGAAATTTTCCTGTCTTTGAATTGATTAATTCCAAATTCATGGAAAGCTTCCAAAGAGAAGCAGTGAACCCAACTTTTGGTAAGAGGTATGTGTAAGTAATTCCTGCAACATTAATTTGGGATATTCTCTTAAAAATGCTCCTGAGAATATTTACAATTTATACTAAGCAAAATAATGAATAAGTATTTAGAAATATTACTTGTCAAATATATTGATTGAGATAGACAACATTTGCTGAAATAAATGAATAGCTGAAGGCTCTGGATGAGGTAAAAGTTGTGATTCTGGAATATGGATTGAAGAATTATTTTGATGAACCAGTAAATACAGTGTGAAAATTAAATATAATTAACATCTCCCAGATATAACTTCCTGACTTTTTGTATTAGGTACATAGTCCAACATTGTTGAGTAACTACTTAAGCACAGAGTGATATATGAAAGGTCTCCTGAATTTTGATTAATTTCTTCTAAGTCAAGAGTATTAGTGTATCTTTGACCACTTCCTACTATTCCTCCCACTCCCCCCTCCCCATTTTCCTCGTGGAAAGCTGTACCCCTCTGCCATTTGTGATGATGTAATGAAGGTGCTTTACTTACAGAGACGGGACAGGCCGTTTAATCCTCGCAGCCGTCACCTCCCGGTCACTGTCTTCTTGCTCCAGCTTGTCCTCTGCTTCCCCATAGCCACTGTCCTGGGCATCCAGGCTGTCATCACGACACTTAAGCAGCAGCTCCCCCTTGACCCCTTCTGTGTCCTCTTCTTCCATCTTCTCCCAACCCTTGGTCAGTTCTGATACCACATTTGAACACTTCCTCCTTATCGTTGAAGGTAATTTGCTACTAAGAATTTTGTCAATAGCACTTGATTCTTCTTTGAGTTTGGTCATCTCAGAACTGCTGTTGTTGTTCTCATATCTTTCACTGAGGAGGCTGACATCGCCCCCTCGTTCGTAGGCTTTGCTGACAACTGTTTTGGTCACCTCTTTGCTTTTAATGCTGAACATTTTGAGGTCTTCATCTGATTCTCTTGATTTTTTATCAGCATCTTTTATTGTCACTGATTCCTTTGCTAAGGATTTTTCATTATCTTTTTCTTGGTCCCTCCTGACAGATGGAATTTGCCATTTCTCAAAGGAACTTTCTTGTACAGGCTGAGCTGATGAGCTTCCTGCATTGGGGACCCATCCAGAGGGCTCTTGCTCTTGCTTTACATGGTGGTCAGATGCCCACTGCTGCCAGCCTCGTGCCAAGCTGAAGACCTGGCTGGCCATCCGGATCTTGTGGACAGCCCTTTTCACAGGAGCAGTGCTGGGCTTTTCTTCAGGAGCCATGTTGCTGTCTGCTGCCATCCTGGCTTCTCCCCTTCTTACGCTCAGCACCTTCTGAATGGACTTCCTGAAGTGAATAATGCCCTCTGAAGAGGGCCACGCAGATTTAAATAGAAGCAGGAGCAGTTGATGCCCATGGAAAATATGTGAAACTCTTCTCACAAAGATATAGTATCCTCACTTGTTGCAGAGGTCTTTTTTTAAAACGCAGGGTTACATTTCATCACAGCAGATGAATGATGCATGATGTAAACAGTGTGACACAGACCTGTGCTGGAAATAGTGGGAAAGTAACAGCTCCTTTAGTCCCTCCTTCCCCAGCACTGCTGAATTCCCAGTTTGTTGGCAAGGGTCTTGTCCTTTTGGAAATGCAGCACTTGGGTTAGAATCCTGATCAGAGTGACTGAAAATGCTAAATGTGAAGGGCTGTCAGTGATTAGGAACTTTGGCCAGACCGGACACTTCTCATCATCACAAGAAAATAGTGGCCTTGTCATGGAGTGTGAAGCCAGAAGCAAGTTATGACTGAGAAATTTTTAGAGGTATTTCCTAAAAAGATACTGGGTGACTATCTCTTATTGCTCATGTGTCCAAGGAAATCGAGGTTTGTTAATTTTTTAAAAGGTATTTATGTGTTCTCTTCCCAGTCATTATCTATTAATGTCTCTCTCTTTAGAATGTACCTTCAGGGGGGCCTGGGAACACAATCGTGTTTGGTGTCAGCACTAAGGAAGAGGGAATCACCATGTCTGGGGATCAGTACAGTAAGTCTGACTTGATCAGATGGATGAATGATCTCCAAGGTTTAGGGTTTTGAGAAAATAAAATATAACCTTTTCAATAGAGTTATATACATTATAATTATGTTTACTGTGTACAGTATAGAAAAATATCAGTTTTTCTAGTAAACCTTATGATTTGCTTACTCTAGAGGACTTCCTAGAGTGTGTTCATATTCAAATTTGTGAAAATGTTTAGTGAATTGACACATCCATTATTGCATGGTAATAAATATTTTTCTGAGATATAGTCCTGTGATATCTTATTTCTTAGTATAATGTTTCCTAAATAGGAATGGAAAATGTCATTGCTTTTTCAATCCATCATACCTTGCAGATTACAGGATCATCCTTGGCACTTGCCATGTGGTGCTCTGAGGCACACTGAACTTCAAGGAATTCTGTTGGCTTTGTTGGTGTTACATCAGAGATAAATATGGACTCTCATACTCTGCCTTTTTTTTCTCTTCTGTTAAAGGCTGGGCTATTTGAAGTAGGTCAGATTGTATTTAGCTCTTGCTTAATGCTGTAAGACTACATCATACCTTTGACTTCCATGTAGAATTCCTCATTAATCTGTGGAGTAATTTCCTCTTCAAAACTGATGACATCATATAAGTTCATGTTGCTATTAGATATTTACCCATGCTTTTATTTTAGAAAGAAATGTGTCACCTCGGTGTACTGTACAGCCTCAGCTATTGCCCAGTGCGTCATAGCTGTGAGATGACATTGCGACTTGATTGAGGAGCATGTGTCATCAAATATTTATTTTGGGCTCATTTTAAGGCTAATCAGGAGTGGAACCTTCTTGTGCTTAGAATTTGCACATGTCCATGCATGCAGGGAGGGGAGTGTATGCTCCCTAAAATACAAGGAAGATGCAAGTGAAAGAAAATAATGCACATGCAGAGTAGGAGTATTGCCCCAGTTCATTATGTCATTCTGTGTGGTTTCTTGAGTATAAGGGTGGCTGAGGCTTTTAGAATGAGCTGAAAGCCAAATACAAATAAGGGGTAAGGCCAAGGAAGGACTGCAGTGAAACAAGTGACTTGGAAGGACAATCCTGTAAGGCCAATAGAGACCCTGTTATAAGGCAGGGTCAGCTCCACCTCCACGTATCCTGGATTCTGTTTTACCTGCTCTTAAAGACTACCAGCAGTAGATACTCCCCACTGTCTAGGCAATCTATTCCACTGGTTAACTGGCTGTATTTTGCAATGAGGCCTCTTCTCAGTTTATTACTGCAAATACTGTTGAAGTTCTTGAACACTTTTGCCTTCATACAATATTTGCATGTAGTTGTTTTGAAATTCATGGCACTGAAAATAATTGCATTCCTGAGGAATGTTTAGAAATTACAACACATTTCAAAGAAGTGGTTAATAAAGAGACTTCTGGGTTTTTTTTCTAACAGGCTTGACCTTGGTATACTGGTCATAGTCCTACAGATTTAATGCTTACATAGTTTAGATAAATGACAGTGAAAGGTTACAGACTAATGAAAAACACTAAGATTACAGATCTAAACTACTATTAAGTCAATATTGCACAACAATATATTAAACAAATGTTTAGTTAAAATTGGTCACTATATTAAGTTGAAGTGTTATCACAGGCTTGTCCAAAGTGCCAGTGAAACTTCGATATAATTATTCTGAGAATAACTATCTTTATAATGCTTAATTTTAGGGTGGTCAATGATGTTGCCTTGAATGTGTTGAATGTTGCCTCATTTTATATGGTGGTGCTGCCAGCAAGAAGTTAATTATAAATTATGTCCAAATCATCCAGTGATATTCGTCCTTTGTGTGTTGTTTACTTCGCAAATGTTTTACTGCAGTAAGACTAGAATTTATTGGTTCATTATTTTAAATTTCTATTCTTAATGTGATAATCAGCCAAGGTTACATTTCTGCATGTAATCTCCCTGCTGTGACTTCCACAAGCCAATAGCCAGCCCTAAAGGCACAGGTGTGTTTCAGGCAGGCTGGACCCAAACCACATGTTCTATGTGTCTTCCATACATCTCAAGGTCACAAAATATGCATTAAATGCTCAGCAAGGCTGAGTGAGGGTGACTCTCACAGGCTTTCACAAATTCAGAAACCATCCTTGAGAGCAGAGGGACCATTTCTTGCAGAAGATCTATAGGAGAAAATGTAATTGGAGAAAGTATTAACTTTGATGAGCAAGCTTGACACATGCTGAAGTTGTAAACTCCCTTTGTCCTTGACCCTGGCTGCCAACACTTCTGGGATTTAATCTCTTTGACACCTTTAGACAAGTCTGCACATGTCCCTAAGACCTTGTGTCTGCTTGTGGATTGCTGCATTTCACATAATACCTCTGACTTCCTAAATCCAAAGTTGTGAAGGACCAGCTGAGGGGTTGCCAGTGTCAGAGGTAAAAGTTGGGATGTTTTTGCTGTGTGATGACTGGGTTTTGTTTTCCTCCAGGGTGGATTTTTCCCTGTATAGTTATAAACTATTTAAAAATCCTTTAATTTTCTCTTTGCTGTAGAACACTAACTGTCTCTGGGAGACCAGTATGCCATCAATTTTTTTGTTTTGTTTTGCTTAAGGATGATTAATTTTAAAGGCAGAACTGTATCATTCATATATTACTTTACCTTGACAGACATTGACATAAGTTATTCAGTGGGTTTGATTCCAAGGAATTTAATTTTGAACCAATTGTAAGTGTATGAAAGATGCTGTCTTCCTCCCCAGAGTTCCTGGTGAATAACGAGACCAAGATGTGTTTCTTTCTTAAGTATAACCAGCTGCCATTATCAGGAATCTCAGGAATTCTTTTCACCATGACACAGTTAAAGAACATTGTGTCATAACATCATACATTTCCAGTTATCACAGGAAACCTGTAAAAAGAGTTAGAGTTTGGGATTTCCTGACTTTTAGAGTTCACGTCAAACAAATTCCTTCTAACAACAGCAGTAAGCAACTGTGGCCCATTCAGTGTGCAGTTTCATGGACAATCCAGGTGTCTGAGCTCCAAGAAACGTATGCTCCTGAGCCTCTGAACTGGATCGTGTCCAGCCATTAACTGAAAGCAGTTTATGCATTCTTTGGTGCAGTTTGTTATGTTTGCATCCTATACCTGGCCACAGCCTTTTTTGTTTAACTGAAATTGTGTTCTACTGAGAAATTATCCCTGTTTAATTACATGGAATTTTGAGTCTGCATTTGATTATGTGTCATCAGGATTCAACTATATGAGAGATCAGGGCTTATCCATGATCTATCATAGTAGCACTGCTCTGTGAAGAAAATACATCCAACAAACTGTCAAGAAAACCCCAGTCAGAGCCAAGGCTGAAAGACTCTTAGTTGTGGAAGGGTAACGGGGGAGAGGGAAGATGTGCTGTCCAGTAGCAGCAGCTGCAGTGAGTGACTTGTGGAGCACAGCCCCAAAGCTCCTCTCCCTCCAGGTGAGACAGATTTAAATTCACGCCACCAAAGTAACAGGAAACAGCCCTGTCGATTCTCAACTGGCTGAGGATGAGAATTCAGCATAATTTTTCACTGCAGTCTGGTAGAGAGACCTGGCTGACAGAAACCCAATTCAGGACGGGTTTACCTGTATCCATGTATCTTCAAGTTCCTGCCCAAGCCCTGTTACTCAAATGACAAAACTCTGCGCTGCCTTGAATATTTTATTCCTCTAAAGTTGTCTTCACATTTCAGAAGATGAAAACTAACACTGGGATGTGGAGCATTAAAGCACTTTGGCACCCTTTTCCTACTTTTGCATATAGTGCCCATAGCTTTTTTTGGGGAGTCAGATGTCTGCAAGAAATCCATACAAGTTTAATCAAATTTATACAGGAAAGGAAAGCAGAGGTAAGACCACATGCTTTTAGTCCCATTTTACCTTTGAGTGTAAATACATCTCTTATTTGAATATCTATAGTAAATGAGCAGAAAAATAGTAACAAGCAATAATGAAGCAATTTTGTTTAAAAGTGTAAGAAAACACTTGCAGGAAATCATTGGCATCAGGCATTTACTTCCACTTGCATTATGAAAGAATTTCTGAAGATCATTTAAACAAGATAGCCTTTGAAATAAATCCAGAAATATGATGCTATTCAAGTTTATATTGATCTATTTGTCAGTGAAAGGTTATCCTTTTCTGGTAAGAAAATTATGTAATATTTTAAGCAATTTAATTTTGTAGTTCCAACTTGCTGACATACCTTAGTTTAAAGTTTGCCTGGAAATAGTCTTATGGTTTTGAGAATATGGCCTTTTTGCTGCTATTGAAATCTGAGAAGAACACTGGATACGAGGAATTTAAAGTCTTCACATAACTTTGCAATACGAGACAGACAGGAGGCATACCAGAATAGGAGAACTTGAAATCAGACACCTGGATGTAATGTCAGAGATGATAAATGTATTTTACACATCTACAAGAAAGAAATCAGAGGTAAAAAAAAAAAAAAAAAGGAACAGTTCTATATAGTCAAAATATGTTACAAACAAGAGGTAAGAGACGTAATCAAATCAGTGCCCTCCAGGTATTAGCAAGGCGGTGCTTCCATTCATTGTGGCTTTTATTTTTCAGGATAATATTAACTGCATGTTTCTGGTAATGGGTGTTTCTCAGATTTCAAGGTGGCAAATGTGAGAAAAAAATTGAATTTTCACCATTAAAAAAAAAATTCTGTCAGGGACAGAGTCTGGTTAACTAGAGCAGTACAAATCACACCTGAATGAACCACTTCATAAGTGTTGGCTTTATCACTGGTCTGTGTAAAGTGCCTTTACTTCCAGGTGTCACTGCATGTGCATCACTTGGTTGTCCTGTATTGTCTTTACAGTCTACTATATTTATTTAATATAAATATATTCATATATATTTATATTAAAATCTGTCAATAAAAAGTATAAAACATAAACAGTTGTGCCTTCGATGTGTATAGTGGAGCTACCATGGGTTTTTGGAAGGGTCATGGAAAATTTACATTTAACTTCTAATAGAGTTGCTAGTTATTGTCTTTACATTGTAAGTATTGCAACTTAAAAAAAATTAAATCTTAATTTCTGAAATTCTCTTTTGAGAATGGAGTGGAAAACAGACTGAATTTTAGGAAATACATTGGAATGTAGAAAACTGCACAAAAAAAGAAAAAACTAGAAAAATAGAGTTTATGTATAATATAAATGCAAAATTTCATGGTTTGCTTTAGAGTGTAATTCAGAACTCAGGAAACAAGCCTCAGTATAATTTTGGTATTTTATTGTCAAGATTTTTTAATATTCACTGAGGGAACTACCTCGAATTAGGTAAATACTGCATTTCTGTTTTAATCTATCAATTGGCTAAAGCAATTAGTGTATTTTCAATGCCTCAGTCAAAATCCTGCTCAGCTCTTTCGTTATTCCATATCCTGAAAGATCCTGACACAAAGGATTGTTTGAAACGATTGACGTTATGGCTCAGATTTGGAGGTATCTCTGGTAAAAAGCAGAAATCCTCTTGCCTGATTCCTTGTGGTGTGGGGGATCTCATTTTCAAGGCGACAGCAGCGTGCTGGAGCTGTAACCTGTGATGGATTTGTGACCTTTGGTAAGGCAGACGAATTCTCGCGGGTGCCGTTGGCTCTGCTCCCCCCCTATGGCATTCCAGTGCCACCGGCGGGACAGACCCTTGTTATCAGTCCTCACTCAGCCCCCAGCTGCCCTCACAGCATGCAGCTGTGTGCTGTTAGCACAGGCAGACCCTGGCATTACCTGGGTGGAAGTCCAGTGGGCAGCCTGCGAGAGGAGCGCTGCTCTCTGGAGCTGCTTGCTTGAACCCTGTTGACTTTAGGTGTCAGGAAGTGAGTGATGGGAATTGCTGGAAGATCGTGTGATATTTGCAGTGCCATATGGATGTTTCCATGGCTCATGACTAAGCTTCAGTTGCCAAGGAAGCTGGCACTGAAGAGCTGGGAGGCCCTGTGATGGGCCTAGTTTTCATCAGAAACTTCTAAACCACATTAGAATAAATTCCACACCTACCTCATTTTAAAACTATGCTTCAGACATCTGCCTCACTTCCTGCATTATGTAACAGTTATTAACGGGTCCCGATTATGGGGTAAAATTCTTTGCAAAAAGAAGGTGAGAGTAGAAGGTGAGTGGGAGCTTGAGGTCATTTTTTAAAACTATCATTTGATTTGCAGTATGGGAGCAAGCTATGGATTCCTCTTGGATACAAGGATACCTAATTGCTGGTAGCAGCACCCAAACTGGAATGAACTGTCCTGGGAGACAGTGACAAGCATCGATTCATTTTTGTCATCAACTTGATCTTCTAATTGTGTGGCTACCTCATGCTTCAGCACAGAGACAGCTATGCCTGTTAATCCAGTGAATGACTGAGTGACTCAAAATACAGATCTGAGTACTAACAGTGATTCTGAGGGAAAAATCAACTTCGTCATCCCCTTTGCTTGACTGAACCAAGTCAGTAACCCTCACAATTACGTCAGCCATTTCAGCACAGAAAATTTGAGGAGGTGGTAAATTTTCAAGGGTAGTTTTTGACATTTGAAAATATGTGAGTGGTCATCTTGAAGTGTTTTGCTTCTCAGGCAAGTAAACTGTCCACTCTCAGTGGACTGGAGACTTGGACCTTCCTAGGTCTTTCCCTACGTCACTAGTCACTGCTGAATTAATCCTGTCTTGTATATCCTGGGAGATTTGTAGGCTTGGAATTTCAGTGAACACTAACAAATTCAGTATTATCACAGAGCTCCAGAGTGCGTCCTCAGCTTTTCTAGCTCTTTTCTTAAAATAAAGGAGAAACACATGTTTACATTTGAAGAGCATTATGGTACTCGCATCACTTGACTCGATATGCTAATTTGGGGCCAATTGCATTTTTCTGTTTTTACTCTGCAGAACCTGTTAAGGTTTGTGGCAGAGGTCAATGGATCTGTCCCTGAGGGCTTAACACATTTCCCAATATAATAACAATATCAGAATTTTAAATCAGTTGAAAGCAATCTATTTTTGCTCTTTTCTTAGCCATATAATTGCCAATAATTTTGTTGTTGTTGTTAAAATTACTGCAGTATATCAATATTGGTCTTCATTTCTCTCTCAACATTTCTCTTCAGATAGTTCCAGGTTTACTCAGGAAAGGAGGAGAAAGTGAGTAGGAGGTCTTGAATGGCAGGAGAGATGTAATAAAGATAAAATCTTCTCATCATACCTTTGAAACCCATGGGAGTTGCATGAGAAGCATTTCAGTGAGTGGAATCCACAGGCAAAGGCTTGTAAGAGAAACGTACTGAGCAGGGTATGTGCTTCTTTAAGGCCTCTCCTATTTTGTGAGTTGAATAATAAAAAGGATACAGTTTACTCAAGCCCCAGGGAGACAGTATTCCACAAGATTTGCAGCTTAGGAAAAATCCTTCTCAGTAAGTATGTCTAAAAGTGCAATTAAGAGCTGGGTGTAGGAAGAACATTGCTCATTCTCATTGTTTAGAGGTATTTGTTATGAGGTACTCCAAGGTACTTTCTCCTGAGATTCCATGGGGGAGATCTTGCTGTGATGAACCCTTGGGCAGCTCCTCCCCATCCACCACTTGCATGGAGTGCACAGTGCTGCCATGGAGTGCACAGTGTTCCCATGGAGTGCACAGTGTTCCCATGGAGTGTGCAGTGCTGCCATGGAGTGCACAGTGCTGCCATGGAGTGCACAGTGCTGCCATGGAGTGTACAGTGTTCCCATGGAGTGTACAGTGCTCTGGCTTCCTGAGCAGCTCCTCCCACTGGTGCTGCTCGTGAGTCCTGCATGTGCTGTGCTGTGCCAGTGCGACTGGATCCATGGAGAGGCCAGGAGGCTGAGCACTGCTGCAGGAGACTGCCTGCCCCCGGCACCCAGAGCAGAGTCCATGGTTCCAGGCAGTGACGGTGTTTGAAGAGTGTCATGGGAAGAGTCAGATACCCAGAGAAGGGCTCTGCAGCAACTGGCCAGCTGAGGAGGTCAAAGGGAGGAAGACCTTATTCTGTCATTTATTAGTGAGAATTTGTGATCCTGGAATGTTTATGGGAATACTTCCGGTAGTAAATAAAGTAGCTTGACAATGCAGAAGAATGTCTAAGGCAAGATTTGATTTCTATGACTGAGCATCATTTTATCTAACTTTTTTTAACCTTCAGTAAATCACTGTTTTGGACCATTCCATCTTCCATATTTTACATTTGCCTCTTGATCAGGATGGTTCCCCAGTTAAATTTCCTTCTACAACACTATCTGTCCCACATCTGTATTGTTAGATCATTAAGGCACCTCAAAAACATAGATAATCTCTTCTAAGTGCGACTGTCTTTAAAAAAAGATGCTGACCTCCAAGCCAATGTAAATAGATCATTTATGGAAATAAATAAATTAGTGTTGGAGCCAGACTTGCCCCAAGATCTTCTGTTAGTGGAGACTTGGACATAATTGAGAGATCAAGAGTCATGAGGTTAATGAGGTCATGCTGCCGGGGCCTGGTCTGGGTTTAGCCTAACATGAAAGACTGAGCCCTGATGCTGCCTGGCACGGTCACCCAGCAGCAGCGGCCACGGCCACCGGGCTGCTGGGAGGGCTGAGCCCGCCCTCGGTCAGCGCCCTCTTGCTGCGCGACACCCCCGCAAGACACACGCTCCTCTGCACCTGAAACCACTTAACCACCTCACTCCTTGGCTTTTGTAAAAGTGCTTATCCAGAGCAAAGAGTGACTAATAAAGCTTCTCCTTTTTAAATATGAGTAGACTGTTGAACCCACCAAAAAGATTGCCAAAATAGTAACAAATTGTGTTTGATAACTTCTACTAACTATCCATTGAGTTGTCAGTGAGCTCTGTTTGAACTGTATTAAATGCCATGTTTTACATTGCACTTTAGGAGCTCTTATCTGACTGATGGGAATGGTGCATCTCCTGCCCCTGAATGCTTTATGACAGCTGAGCAGCATCAGTACAGACAGCTGCTATCAACATCTTTTTATTGTTGATGTTCTCCAAGTAGTGTGTGATAACACACTTCAGATAAAAAGAATAATGGCTTGTTGCAAAACATTTTTGTTCCTGTGCACTGAACAAGGAGAAGTTTCTGTGGAAGGCGGACAAAGTTCCTGGGTGGAGAGAAATGCCTGGGGCAGGGGGGAGTAGGTTTCCAGAAGCACAGCTTTTTATTATTTTTGTACAGTACTACCCCTAATACGGTACTTCAACAAAAGCAGGGTTTTGCATGCCACAAAGCATATTACACTTTACCAGAAAATTTCCTATGGATCACCTTCTCTATTGGAATATCAAGTTATAGAAAACCCAAGTTTCTTGGAAAGAGCTTAGTCTCAACAAAGTTCTGACAAAACATCAGGAATTTACAAAACTTCGTCTTTTGTTGCCACTTAAGACCTTTCACCTGCACCCTCTGAAACCCAAAGTTTGCAAGGAAAAACAGAAAACCGTTTGTAAAAATTCAAAACTTTTCCTTTTCAAAGTTTGAAAGTGGAAAATATTACAGTTCATTTTTCAATGTTTAATTTAATAATTTATTGTAGGTAATATTAAATGTAACCTCACGCTATAAGCATTACTTCTGCAATGAAAGAAAATAAAACAGTTTTTGTTGGATTTCTTAGTTAATTAAATGCTTCTGATTCCTTCACTGATTTTTCATTTGGAAGGAAAGTAGGAGACTTTATTTTTTGCTGCATCTTAAAAAGAAAGTTACTTATTGTCTCCCACACGTGTACTTTGTGAGCACTGCCAGCTGCTGAACTAAGCTATTGCAGTCCTTGTCAGACCTCCTATCCTCATCTTGACTGTCATTATCACCCTGACCAGACTTTGTCTTCCCAAAATAAAACTGATGAGAATTGCAACACCTTCAGTCAGCAGTTTCCAGGGTCTGAGACTTCAGCAGTTCTGTAGTTCCCCAGAAATTCTGGAAATAACCTATTTATGTGTTTCTATAATGACATGTAGGAGAACTTCATTTCCGCACAATTCTTTGGAATTTTTCATCTAGACTTGGGCTAGATTTCTGTGAACTCAAATATTTGTTACACTGAAATTAGGCTGCTCAAGGATTCTGTGGACTATGATTTCTTTTGAATTTTTTTCATCACTGGCTGCACAGGTTGGTTTTTCACCAAACCCAAATAAGTTTTAGAGTAATTTAAACGAAATAACATTCTGTGTATGAGTGCTATAATTATTAACTTAGATTTTACAAAGTGTTATGATCATGCTTTATCTAGATTTTTCTTTTACTGCACCTCACTGGCTCCATCTTTGTTCACTGGTATTTCCATTTGATAGAGTTCTGCAATATTCTGTTCTGCAATATTCCTTTGAATAGAGCTGATAGCATAAAAAGTTGATAAACAGAGTCAGCATCAAAGATGAGGGGATTTTGCTTTTGTTGTATTTAAAAAGAGCCTTGGGCTTAAAATTTACAATCAAACACTTTCAACTGGATTGCAAATGTTAAACAGCAACACATCTACTAACTGCATTTTACAATAAAAAGAAACGCTTTTAAAGTCTCGCAAATACACAGAACTTTTTAAAAAAGAATGACTGTGTGTGATGTGATATGTTGAAAGACTCTCTTAATGGCATCTTGACCCAAACCTTGTGATGCTGTTCCATGATCTTTTGACTAATGTGAGAATCGTGGAAAAGTGCTGCCAGATTTGATTAAAATAAGCAACACATCACTCAGGGAGAACTTTCCTGTTCCTATGGCTAAGGCATCATAGCATGGCCAATCCTGAAAAAATGCCACCCAGCACTGCCTGGGCTGTCAAACCTCTCCTTCCCCAGCAATCACAAACAAAATGCTAAGATTTTTTACAAGTTTCTGTAATTGAAGGTAACACTGGATCATTCACAACATGGATTCAGGTCATGACTAGGAATGGAAATAATTTTGGAGTCAGTGATGGATGGTCCCCTGTTGGTAATAGATGCTGGGCAGGAACTGATCCTCAGTCCTTAGACCTCTCTGCAGACCACAGAAAAACAGTGAGGCCTTGAGAAGTGTACTAAAATCTGATAGATTCTTCTTGGGGGTCCCCAAAAGGTTAAGAAAGGAATGTCTGCCACTAGACCTTGTCTTCTTCCTATGGCCATATTCTGTAATTCTCTTTTTTTCTCCACAAGTCCATCAAAACTCATGTGAAGCTGTGTGGGAAATGGAGGCTGTCTGGATGTCAGCTGCTGCAGGCTGTGAAAGCTGTGGCTGGTGTCAGCTGCCTTGTTATCATTCCCTCTCTTTCCTTGGCTCTTTCTCACTGTTTACCAGCAAAGGCAACACACAAAGGCTCCTTAATCAATGCAAGTGTTCTTTCTCAGCCTTACTAAAACCTTGTCTTCCAGCCTAATGGATACAAAATTGTCCTTAGTTACGCTTATATGCTTATTTAGGAGCCAGATGACATCAATGAACACACAGGAAAGTGCATTTAGGAAGGTTCAGCCAAGACAAAGCAGTACTGCACATCTTACCAACACCAAATGTTTTCACCAGCACCTCAAATCTCTGCTTTTCTCCATAGTGGTTTTCCACAGAAAAGAAGCCAGATTGGAGATCTTGTTCTTACTTTGGAAAGAGTAAAATGGTTTGTTTGTTTTTTGTGGGTTTTTTTAATTAATTGCATAAAGCTCTAGTATGAAGATGCTCACTGATAAAAATAATTTCCAGGGTACAAGGAAGCCTCCAATTGTAATAATGATATGTGGGAGGCAGGAGTCTTACTGGGGCCATTCTCTGAAATAAAGTTCCACAAGGGCAAGAATAAGCCTTGTCACCTTCCTCAGCAAATGACTGTTCATATATTACTGTTCCTCATAGAGCACCTGCCTACCTAAACTGCTTCTCCAAGGAACTCAGAGCAGCCTTTAAAGTTTAAAAGTCACAGGTCAAGGAAGCATGATCAGTTTGGCAGAACAGCCTCAGGCAATATTGGTTTGCAACTAAGGGCAGAACTTTGCCAGCAAGGAATCGCCCAGGGCTGGTACAAAAATGGAAAACTGCTTCTTTGTAGGAAAGGCACTTGATGTTTATTTTGCTGGATGCAGAGCATGGCTTCAGTCCATGTCGTGTTCCTGAAACTGGAGCCTGGGCAGACAAGGGCACTGATGTAATACCTTAATGATAATTTGTTGCTGCTGTCCCTCTGTCCGTGCCTGGAACAGTCTGCTGTTCTGTGTCAGTGGCACATAACTCAGCACAGAGAACGCCAGCTACAGCCTTTCTAGTCCTAGCATCTTGGAATCATACTGAGATTACAGGACTGAAGACCGAGGGAATTCCACATCAACAGCAAGTTCAAATCCTAGCTGGTACTACCTGAATAGCTTCTTAGCCATAGACTGATTCTTAGAACTGCTCTTTTTATTTCTTTTAAGGAATTTTTTCCCAATAGCTTCATTTAACTCCCATAACTAAGACTGATCTTTCTTTGTCGTGATCAGATTTGCTCTCCTTCCTCTTATTTGCTCAGAGGAAGGGCAGGTACAGAAACAGGAACTTTTCTTGAAAGAAGGTTCACACTATGATCAGTGAGGATCTTGCACCTTGTGCAGCACTCATTTCTTCCTACTGGCTCCTGCTAAACATAAAGAGCATGACAGTAAATTGTCACAGTCATGCACCATTGCATAGGAGGTATTAGCTGCCCCCCTTGAGCATCATTGATAACACTGCACAATTCATGTGAAAATAGGGCCACTTGTTCCTTTGCTATGGCAGTTTTCATTATGTGTTCCTGAATTTGATCATCTGACAGTGGCCAGCAGTTACAGAGGGGATATTTCCCCTGGAATGTGACAACTGATGTTGTCAGCCCCAACCAGCCTACTGGAGGATGCCCTATGGACAGGGAGAGACTCCTGTGGCCGAGGGGGATGGTGTAATATGGCTCACATTAAGTACATTCACAGCTCCCTGAGGAAAGGGGCAGCAAATGTGCCAGAACACTCTAAAATCACTCTTAATGTGAAATGAGGCTAGAAAACAAGTTTAATTTACAAAAGGTGGAGAGGAGCTCGTAAATCAATCTAGAGACAAACAGGCTGGAAACACAATAAATGGCTCAATAAATACCTGGTACTTCATTGCAATTTCAGGCTTTTGTTTATTTTTTTTCAGTTAGCAGAGTTGACCACACAGACACAAATAATTTTGGATGCCACAGCTATCTGATTCTTTAACAAGTCACGTCCTCCCAGTGTTGTCTTTCCAGGTAATCATTATTGGTATGTGGAGGAAATGTAGAGATAGTACCACTCTTCTGTTGAAGTATTCTCTTGGTGTGGGCTCAATAGGCCAGAAGGTCTAGTGGTTTATTCAATATAAAGAATGTAATTCTGTGCAGCAAGAACTTGCTCCTGTTATTTGAACAGGAGATAGAAGAGAAGTCTGCTCATTTTCTTCTGAGTTCCTTCACTTTTGGGAAGCACAGAAGCATTTCTGAAAGCTTGTACTCAGCCGTTGCTCTGTGAATCCCCAGAAATATTTCAGCTAGCAAACCATGCCAGTCCACTGATTAAAACTCAGGTAAAGGGGAAGATAATACTTTGGTATTAATTTTGGAATATAATATTATTGGAATATTATATATAATATATTATATTTGGAAGATAATAATTTGGTTTATATTTAATAGAAATGAAAACCTCAGAAACGCCACACTGCAAACAGTGCCACTCTGTGCAAATAGTGCTGCCAAGCCTTTCACCCAGCTCTGGTGGGCTCAGCAGTGGCTTGGCTGGGATGCTGCCTGGCAGGAGCTCTGTGGTTGCAGGGAGCCATCGGTCGGTGCCAGAGCTCGTGCTGCAGCCTGGGCATGACTCGCCTTCCCTGCTCTGTCACACACAGGCTCTGTACAGTGCAAGAGAGGCGTGCAGGAGGCTGTGCTGAGCCACAGGGTGGGAGCCTAAGGACCCTCACTGTGCTCTCTGGCCTTTGGTGTCTCACAAATGGCTGCCCATGATCCCCAGATATAGATGTAGGTGTTTTCTTTCAACAAGGGGTGCCAGTGGTCACTTCTGCAGGTGGCTGCTTAGTCCAGCTTGTGCTAGGCTGCCTTGGCCAGCCGTGCTTAAGGAGAACAGTGTGCAGTCTTCTGCCTGTTCTGTCTCTTAGGAGCAGCCAAAATAGTTTTTGCCACGTATTGCTAGGTGCAATCAAATCAACTGGGTGATAAAAGCAACAGCAGCAACAACCAGCTTCACTGTGCTCTCTGGCCCAAAAAAAAAAGTTAGAAAAAAAAGTTAGAAAGATGAAATATTTGATCTTTGAGGTTATTGGTGTGTGACTGTTTGCCCATTCTTGTTTTCCTTCTCTCTGCATATCCTTCTAACTAACTTTTGGGAGTAATTTTCCATCCCTCTTTATTTTCTTTCCTAAATGTATTGCACCGTTTAATGTCTTCAGATGTTGTCAGGGAAACTGAGTTTTGAACCCGGCTTGTCAAACAAATCAAGAGGCAATTATTTTTTAAGTATTTCTATAAACTTGGATCAAAGATGATCACACAATTTTTAAGGGAGAATTGCTAGCACATTTTTGTACAATTACTGAGCATTTCCAGTGACAACTTCCTATATTGTAACTCCTGCTGTTCAGCAGGATATTTCCTTTAGGTGCTTTAATTGGGAAGTCCCAGGAAACCTGACCCACCTGTTTGCAGAGAGAGCAAAAAATGGTTTAGACATATTCAACTAAGTCTTGCAACTGCTTCCTCTGTTTATAGACCAGTCACTGTGGTGCAGCAAGGCGAAATTTTCCAGGGAAGGAACACTCTGGCAGTAGGGGTTTGCAGGGAGGAGAAGGACATTTTTCTCTCCTGGAATTTGGGCCCACATTTGGCCTTTTACCTTTCCCAAGTGAATTTGCAGCTATCCCTATATGAAGTTTCTTCCCTTCTGATGCTTATTGGAGGGGAATGCGGGCAAGCATCAGACTCTGCTGGTGCTGGGCTACTGGTGTGTGCTGGGAGATGCATTGTGTGGGCAGCCCTGAGCCCTCTCCTTCATTCTCTGCTGCCTGTGTGAGCACACAGCTTCTCTCTGCTTGGTGTGGTGACCACCCACATTGTCTTAGCATTCAGGGAAACTCAAATGCAATGAGTGCAGGAGGGCTCTGTTGAGGTGCGCATGCTAAACTGCCACCGAAGTCGGCTGCAGCCCGTGTGATGTCTCAGGGTTATTCCCAAGACTCTTCTGGAATGTGCAACTCCCCCTGAGGTCAGTGGGTATTTTCAGTTTGTGGCCAGGCACCTGCACTTGGCCATTCTGGCTGCACAATGTTGTCCAGAAGTAGCAGGTTGTTTCCAGCTTGTAATGTTGCTATCTACAGAGCCGTCGACTCCTTTAACATTAAAGAGAAATTTTAAATCAGTGTTACTTTACCCTTCATATGGCTATCTCAGAAAAAGGGTCCTAACTCACCCTGAGACATACCTAAAAACAATGTGCACTGTTTTCCCAAGAACTTTCTTGTACTTTATGTCATTTATGTTACCTCCACAAGGAATTATTTTTCATCAAGACACTGGCTTGAAAATGAAATGTCATTATGCACTCAGAACTTCAATCAGCGAATGGAGCCACTAAATTCTATAGGTATTAGATTTTTACTATTTGGTAATGAAAAGTGGTTCTGTAAACCTGGGAATGAGGACAAAAAATATGCATGCACAGATGGTCAATAACTTATAGGATGGTGTAGGCAGCACTTTCCCACTGCAGTGATACAAGCTGTGGTACAGCTTTCACTGTCCTGATTACAGGATACACACAAACCCTGACTGGCTCACCAACACCCTGGAAAATCAAAAGAGTGATGTGACACAGCTTGTACTCTAGTCCTTCTTACACTTCTTCAACAGCTGCTGGAAAATGTATCTGAAAATGACAGATCGAAATATTTTTAACACCCCCAACATTTTTATTTATGTTTGCACCCTGAGACTTTGTTACCAAAATGGCTTTCTTGTTCTTTTGTTTTTCTCACCTTTTTTCAAGATGTAACATTAGCTCTATACATGTTCATAAAGTAACATATTTCAGGTGCTGGAGATCCAACTTAATAATAAATTTCCCATTTTTGTTTAAAGTGGCTATACTGCTGCATTTCCAAACTTCACTGTAGAAGAAAGAAAATCAAAAAAAAAAAGAAACCAAAATGAAAGCAAACAGAAATTCAGTAAGGATTGTATCCTGGGCTGCATCACAAGAGGGATGACCAGAAGGTCAAGAGAGGTGATTCTCTCCTACTCTGCCCTTGTTAAACCCCACTTGGAGTATTGTGTCCACCTGGGCTCCCTTGCACAAGAAAGACATTGACCTGTTGTAACTAGCCCAGAGGAGGGTCATGGAGATGATCCAAAGGCTGGAACACCTCTCCTGTGAAGACAGGCTGGGAGAGCTGGGGCTGTTCAGCTGGAGAAAAGAAAGCCCTGGGGAGACCTTGGAGCACCATCCAGTGCCTAAATGGGGCTACAGGAAAGCCAGAGAGACTTTTTGCAGGGACATTTAGCGATAGGTCAAGAGGAAATGGCCTTAAACTGAAGGAGGATTGATTTATACTGGATATTATGAAGAAATTTTTTACTATAAGGATGGTGAGACACTGACACACTTTGTCCAGAGAAGTTATGGAATCCCCATCCCTGGAGGTGTCCAAGACCAGGCCAGATGGTGCTCTGAGCGGCGTGGTCTAGTGGAATGTTCCCTGCCTATGGCAGGGGAGTTGGAACTAGATGATCTTTAAGGTCCCTTCCAACCCAGGTCATTCTATGATTCTATCAAAGGGCCTGACTCACTTAATTTGGAAGAAACATTGTTGGATATAATGTAATGCATGTTCACCTGTCTGATACCCTGATAATACACCGCAGTTGCTGGTGGATTAGCAACACTGCTCTATGGTGTTGAGGCCCCCATGGGATCCTTCTCTTGTTTGCAACAGCAGGAATCCATTAGGTGTTTGTAGGAACAAGAGCTGCAGTGCAGAACCCTTGCAGAAGGCTGATGATGGACACTTAATCCTCAAGTGTGGGAACTGCTAAGTCTCTCTAGCCACACTTCTCAGGGCTTTTTGAGGAAGGCAGCTATTTAAATAAAGGCTTTGACAGCTTGTTTGTATATCGAAGGACATGTTACCATGGTAAATTCTCTATGGTAACTATCTTTCTATGCTTTTCAGCTACCAGGCACTCTTCAAGAGATGAAAAATAAATTAATTTGCACTTTAATTGAGTAAGTAACTTTCAATTAATTAGGTCACATTTGCCGTAAGGTACATAGGGATGCGTTGACTGGGAGATAAAGAGGAAAGCCGCAGCGGCTTCAGGGTTGCGTGGAGCAGCCGGCGCATCCCTGTGCCGCTGCGCCTTCCTCCGCCGAAGCCCTGGCCCCGGCAGCGGGACAGGGTCTGCTGGCAGGTGGGCAGCTCCAGGCGTTCCCCAGACCCGCAGCATTCCGTCGCTCTGCCAAAGCCCCGCAGGTTCCAGGTAAGTTACCCAGCAGCGACCTGTGCTGCGGGACCGGCCGTGCGCCGGGGCGGGGAGAGGGAGAGACGGTGTGCTGTGTGCGAGTGCCCGGCTCCGGCTCCGGCTCCCGGGCTCTGGCTCCCGGGCTCCGGCTCCCGGGCTCCGGCTCCTGCCCCCGGCTCCCGGGCTCCTACTCCGGGCTCCGGCTCCTACTCCGGGCTCCTGCCCCCGGCTCCTACTCCGGGCTCCTACTCCGGGCTCCGGCTCCAACAACCTCTGCTCCACGTCTGGCGAGAGTCAGCCAGAGGGAAGGGACCGGTAGCTCTTTTGACATCACCACCTACTTAAAAAGTCGTTGTTTTAAATGTTTTGTTTTGTGTTTTGGTTGTGGGCTGGTTTTCTTTTTGTTGGTTGGTTGGCTGTTTTTTTTTGATTTTTCAGTAAACAAGTCTTTTTTCATTTCTCTCAGCGAGGAGGTTCTGCCGCTGCTGGGGCCGGTGTGCTTCTGTCCCGTTCCCAGACTCCTGCTGACACCTGCTGGCCTCCCGCCGGCGGGAAGCTCCAGGTATTGGGGGACATCTGGGTGGGAAAGAGGGCCAGCTCTGTTCTCTTCTTGCTGCTGCTCCTTCTGGGCTCTGAGCTGCCGGTTGCTGAACTTTGGAGGAGATTTATACATTTAGAACAAATATTTATTGGGCTAAGCCTACATTATGCCATGACCATGGCATAAGAAGAGTATCTCTCCTCTGCACCTGGGAGGACTGTAAATATGATCATTAGGTGCTTCAGTATTCCTTCTAGGCTCTTCTGAAAATGGGACACGCCAAGCTGGTGACAACGGAGCAGAGATCCACTTCGGCTGGGGGCTGGCTCACCACAGAATGAGGCATCCCACAACCCACTCAACGAGACAAGAGTTTCAGCTGAGCAGAAGCTGTACAGTGTAGATTGACTCATCATATGTTTCAAAATTAAACAGCAGTGCTGGCAATTTGGCATCTTTTATGACAAGACATTATGAAACATTAATTGTTAAATCCACTTCAGAATTTCTTACTTTACAGGGGCAATGCTGGGGTCAAATAGATATCTGGCTGGAGAATCTAGTATTTATTTTCTAGCTAGCTGGAATTATACAAAGACCTAATTTTCTGTTGCCTTGCTTGAAATATACTCACTTATTTAGTGGACTAAAACAAATGTGAAATGTAAATAACTTTACATTTCTCTAAGTGACGGTGCAGCCAGGGTAGTAGGAGACACAGTCTAAAAGTCTGAGCATATGGTTTCATGTCCTTCTCTGCAAGTGAATGTCCTGTAATCAGAACTGGAGGAAGCGGTTTTGTTGTTTTTTTGGGGTTTTTTTCCCCTTTCAGTTTGCAGTTTCAAACCTCAAAAACTGCAACATGCAGTACTGTTGAGGTTTAACCCCAGCAAGCAACCACGTGTCACACAGCCACTGACTCACTCCCCTACCAACTGGATCGGGAGAGAGAATCAGAAGGGCAACAATTAGAAAACCCTTGAATTGAAAAAAAGACAGTTCAATAGGGAGAGCAAAAGCTGCACACAAAAGAAAACAAGAATTTATTTGCTCCTTCCCACAGGCAGGCAAGTGTTCAGCCATCCCCAGGAGAGCAGGGCCCCATCACACCTAACGGTGACTTAGGAAGACAAACCCATCACATCCCTCCCTTCTTTTTGCCCCCACTTTATATACTGAGCATGATATCACATGGTCTGGAGCATCCCTTTGGTCAGTTTGGGTCCCCTGTTCTGGCTGTTTCTCCTCCCAGTCTCCCATGCTCCTCCAACTTTGTCAGCATGGCAGGACGAAAGCAGAAAAGGCCTTGGCTCTATGTAAGCTCTGCTCAGCAGTAAAAAATAAACATCTCTGTGTTATCATGCTCAAATCCAGATCGCAGCCCTATGCCAGCTACTGTGGAGAAAATTAACTTTATCTCAGTCAAACCCAGCATAAATACAAACCAGTTACTTCTACTTGCTGGAATTAGATAAATGGAGTATTGAAGGAAACAGTGCTGCTCCTCACAAACCATGCTGTTCTGTGTGAGGTGCTGTTTTTGGAGTGAAGAATGATGAGAGTCTCAGGGCCGGTTTGGGTTGTTACTGTGTTGCAGTAGCACTTGCAGTGTCAGTGTGAAAGGGACAGCTTTCACTGAGGAATAGCTGAGCAGAAGGAAAGAAGAGCTGCCATCTTGTGTGAGGAACTGAGACTGCACTAAACAAGGATACAATTTTAAGACAATTAAAAATTTATTATGCCTTTGGGAATTTATTAAGTAAAGATGGTTTCACATTACTCCCATACTTTATATTAGTTTTTAACTAATAAAAATCAATCACTTCGACCAGGAGTGCTGTTTATCTGGCTTCAGCAGTACTGCAAACTCATCAGGAGGATGCCAAGGCCGTGGGAGCAGTGACCCATCCATTGTCTCTACCAGCGATTCTCAGCAGAGTGGACTGGCCACAGAGCAGGACATCTTACAGCCAGAAACAGCAGCCCTGTACACAGAAAATATCTTTGTGACCTTTTGTATACAAAATACAGTAACTGCAACCAAGTTTATGATGTGTTAGGTGGTGGTGTTGAATCAGATGACAACAGGCATATTTCTCCAAGCCTCTTGGTATGTTCCTATAGGATCTGTGTTCAGTGCTTTTTTTTTTTTTGGTGGATATGGTTCTTAGCAAAAACAGGCAATGAAATGTCCTTGTCAATACTAGAAGCAGAGCAATGTTATTCCAGCTTCTGTTTTCCAATTCTCTCCAAACTCCTAACCCAAGATCAAATATGGGACCTACAGTAGCAGATCATGAGTAGACCCAGATGGACAATATTGTATGCAAAACCCTCACCTGCTCTCCCTCTGACTGCCCTGGGCAAGGAAAGTGGGATGTCCTATTTCTGGATACTATATGGGCAGCTGGCACTGTCCAGCACCATGTCATCCACAAAGTAATCAAACCCTTGTGAATCAATGGCTGCATTCCCTGTCTCTATCAAGTGAGCAAATGTAGAATGACACCTATAGAGGCTATCCCAGATGTGCTGTTGAGAATTTATGAGATCCATACAGATCTCAGATGAGAGATGATCGTCATGATTACCTTTGATGAGCAAGAGAAAGCATTGCCCTTTTGTTTGGCTTAGGATCTTCCTACTGCGTCATAAGGAAACAAAGGTGGAGTCTTTTCCAGCCACGAAGGCAGCTGCAGGAAGTATTAAAAACTCCTTACTTCAGCTTTTGCCTTTTGAGAGTTACCAGTGGTAACCAAACTCAAGAACATGAGGACCTTGAGGTAAAACTGAGTGTACGCAACACCTAGGTAGGAGAAAACAGAAGTTCCTCAGGAGTTTAGTGTCTAACAGGAGTTCCTCAGGAGTGAATGTAGAACAGTAATGGAGTGCCTTATCATGGTAAGTGGAGAGACAGAGAAGGGTAAGACTACCAAAACCACCGAATTCTTAACCAAGACATCTGGATTAAAAATAAGGGAGAGCATACATCAACACCTGTATTTTTTTCCAGATGGAGGACATTGATTTTCAAACAAAAATAACACCTTAGCCAGGACCCAGACCATGTTTTCATGTTGGAAGAATGGACTTTATTAGTGTAAGGCTCTCAAAAAATCAATTTGAACAAGAAGTAACCATGTTTGGTACTGAGACATCTTATCCTTCTAATCATCTGAGGTACTATTGTGAGAAAAATCCATTTTAGTATTTGGGAGTAGGCCCACAAGTTTTTTCATGACCTCAGTAAAGCCCAGAATGGTGAGCTGACAACCCTGCAGCTGCTAACTAGGATATAGACTGAAAGAATTTGTCCTCACCTACATCTGTATGTCACACACCCAAAGGATACTGAAAGGTTTAGATGTTCTCTCAAGTTTGCTTTTCTCTAAATAACATTACCAGTATTAGTTCTGTCCACTGCTATAAAGTTTCCATTAGGAACCAGACAGTAAAGGCCTCTTCTGATTTCTGCAACAACCTATTAGCAATAGAACTAACAGAAACAGGATATCCTTGAAGGCTGTGAGCTAGAGAAAAGTAACAGATAAACCATGAAACCCTGATTCCTGTAGACAGGCTACACAGGGAGATCCTGGGGGACAAGGTCAGCTTCTTCACAGTGACAACTGTATGGAAACTCTACATGAGCTGGTGGTTGCTGAATTTTGAGAAACTGTGTTGACAAGGGTTATTTCTGTGGGTTTATTGTTAAGGAGATTAAGAGACTGAATTTTTAATTCAATAACTGGTTAAATCCACACTTAACAAGTTTAGCTTCTAAATCAACTACCTCTTGTACAATCTCAGTGTGTTTTTTAATTTGGAGTTTAAACACAGAAGTTACAGTGATCTTAGTCCTGATCTAACTGTGTCAAGTTAACACTACATGCTAATGCAACTAAATAAACAGTATGATCCCTTATTCTTGGGTTTGTGGAAACAGTTCAAACTGTCTGCTCTTAAAGTGTTATTGGGGAGGAAACAGCTGAGAAGGTTAAGATGTCTCAGCACAAAACTTGGTTGCTTCTTGTTGAAATTGACCTTTTTGAATGCCTTACACCATATAACTAGGGATATGCTAGAATTTAATGTCATCACAAAATCAGCCCTTCAGTGTCCTTTCACAGATCACTAAGAAAGACCAGAGAGGAGCCACTGACACAGTTTGTCTGGCCTTACTTTCATCAGAGATAGTTTGGATTTTTTTTCCCTTTCTTTCTACTAGCTGATAAGCAGAAGATCTTACCAGCTCTAACTTCCTGCCCCTGCCTTTTCCTGTAATCCTCTTGAGACCCAGCACTGTTTCACTACAAGCAGATGACTATCTTCAGGAAACCCTACGTGTGTTAATGAGAACAGTAGTCATCATGCTATAAAACATGATCTGCTCTGATTAGCTGTTAAAAGTTTTCCTAGGTAGAAAACAGTTCATTGGAAAAGGACTCAGGCTCTGTGCCTTACAAAGGCTCTACACAAGCTTGGATAAAGTCTAGTTATTCCTTCTATTTGGTGCTTTTAAGCATTCAAGCTCCTTTCAGACACAACTGCCCTGATGTCTCTTCTCATCCCGTCCGTACCTTATGGAATGGTATCAACACAGCCTCTGGTGGAGGTAAAAGCCCTTGCATTGCACATCCTGTTTAGATTACAACATTTGAGAACATGTAGCCATTCTATGATTGTCTAACAGTGTCTCATTGTCTCTCATTTGACACTGTGAGACTGTGCCAGTTATTTTGTACATAAGCATGTACCTGGAATTTTATCCTATTCCCACTCCTGTTCCTTATGTCCTGCTCTTGCCAGTAATCACCAGTCTATCTTCTATGCTGTTTTGGTCTCCCTCTGGTGTTGCTTTCCAACTATGTGTCATCAGCAAGCCCTACAAGTATGCTACTTTTTGTGACAAAATCTGTAATGAAACTCCTCCCCAAACCAAGCCTCTCAGGGCTGCACTGTAGCTCCTTTTTCTTCTCTCAACCTGATGCTTCACCTTTCAACACTACCCACAGCTGTTTTCAGCCTTTCATAATGCTTTTACTGCTTCTATTTTTCATGGTTTATCTATTAATATCTCATGCAATAGACTATCATTTTCACCTAAGTCCAGATAGATCAGATTGCCAAGAAAGTCAGCAAAGACAGACACAGACTCGATTTGGCATAGCCTGTCATTAATGAACTGATATGAATTAACCCCTCTAATAGACACCTCTGTTTGTATACTCAACTTATCACATGTTTTGGGGGTAAGAGAGAACAAAATCAGACATGAATGTGAGGGGAAGGAAATGAGATCTGTATTTGTATGTACTATTTTCTGCTTTTTAGGCTTGCATAATAGACTTTAGCTCTTCTCTGTCATCATTTGATAAATATATTAAGAAAACTTGCTAGCATGTGATTCCACTTTCCCATTTCCTTGGTGTTACATGACTGAAGCCTATGTCTCAGTTTCCTAGTTTGAACATAAAGACTATATTATCCTGAGTGTGGTCATTAAAGAAATATTTCAGGGTGGAACATTAATATTGATTTCTTAATTCATCAAGAAATTTTCTTTACTGCTTCATCCTGATCTGTTTTTTGCAAGCACAGAGAAGCTCTCAGCACACAGACAAACACAAACTTGAACTATATCTGTGCATTATCCCACTTGCCTGTGCTTAGGCTTATATGCATGAATCAAGGAACACTCTAATTGCAACCCTAACCACATACCAGAAACACCCATGCTTTCTAATGGGAAGTATGTGTAATCAAGTTCCAGCTATTTAAATTCAGTTCTAGGAGCAGATGTAGCCAGGCTGTCTTAGTTTATAGGAGGCTAGTAGCTAATCAAGGTAACTTCACTTACACGTCTCAAAAAGGTAAAGGAAATTGACTCACCTGAATGTGTCTTGTTGTGAAGTTTCCTCTATGGATCAGAGAAGCTTAGATGGATGAAAAAATTTACAGTTATAAGCTCTGTCCTGAAATTTTTTTACTTGTAATCTGTGACAAGTTTTCAATGATTTCAATGTGGCTTTGATTTCATATTACCTGATACTTGAAAAAAAGATGATAGGATTAAAAAGCCCAGCAAAATTAGCTGTACTGCAGAAACCACTAAACAGAAATACATGTAAACAGAAAATCTTACCAAAACATGATGGAATAAAAGTTACTATACAACAGTCAAAGTAGCAAATATTAAAATAAAGACTGAGACAGTAGAAGGATCAAGAAATATCTATCCAATTGCTAGGACAGTAACAATATATGGGATGGTAATTTTTTGGCCAGTCTTTCAGAGTGGTGATAATGATGCAATTTCCATCCTTCCCTTGCAATTTTTTTTTCCAAGAACTAAATTCTGATTGTGCTTTAGAAAGCACTTGATTGACAAATTTTCTTGTTGGCCAAAGGGGCAGGTACCCCAGTAGGACAATTTTATCACTGTTAAAAGTCAACCAGGTTCCTGATCATAGTGGAATGACCACTGAGAGAGTTCACTTTCCTAAGATTAATTTGTGTATCAAATAGTGACTTACTGAAGAGTTACCCGTTGGACAGAGGAATCTTTTATACTTAATCCAGTTTAATTATCTCCTTGAGATTCTGGGTTCTGTATAAGTAAATAAGTACTGTCACACTATGCTGCATCTTGCACTATATCAAGATATTCTTTAGGCAATTTGATAAGAAATTTATATAGAATAAGCCTTATAATAACAATCAAAATAGAAAGTTTCCCTTTGTTGGGTTTGATATTCTGCTTTCAAGTACAACTTTAAGATGGAATCTGTGAAATCTTCAGTGTGTACTAAGGTCACTAAATCATGCAGGCTTTGTTTTCAAAGAACATGAATGTTTATGATATTCTTAACCAGCTCAGTTGGTAGAGGCTCAGCAATTCCAAGTGCTCTCTCCATTCAGTCCCTGATATGCTCTACTACAATGAAGCAAATTGCTCTTTCCTTACAACAGGGGAGCACAAGTATGTACTGAGTGTTCCAGGTTAGAGGGGGTGGTATTGAGTAACTAAGTTGCTGATGACATAAAATGGAAATATGAAACCTCTTTGCATTTCTATTTGTTCTATTTATATCTTTATACATGGAGTGTAGGCTGATGTTGCATGGAGATCTCTGGAAAGGCGTGCCACACTTTCAGCAAAACTATCAATCTTACCTTTATGAGCTCATAACATTTCTGTGGCATAAATCAGGATTATTCATTTCTACTCCAGATTGTATTATCTAAATCTTACCAAACCTGGGATTTAAATGTATGTCCTTGTTTGGTAGCAAAAAATTCTGTTCTTAGCGTAAAAAGTTGGCCCTTTTTAAGCGTAGTTTTGAAAATATAAATGCAGTGAACCATGTTTCCCATGGAATCAAAATAACATGCAATCTTAATTTATTGTGTTCAGCGATTAAACAAATAATTTCTTCCTTATGTATTCAAATGGCCATCCATCAGCTCTTTCAAGATTGAATCTATAGTACCCTTCTAAATAGATGTAGAAAAATGTTTCATTAATTTACACACACAATGTTATTACTACATGTACACTGCTGGCTGCAAAAATAATCCTTTGTGTTTCTTTGTTGTAATTTATTGCTTCTTTCTTGGCATAATATCTACTCACTTGAGCTTCACGAGTCTAACCAGCACTGCCACCATGTGCAGAGATCAGTACACACAGAATCACAGAATCACAGATTAATGAGATGAGTTGGAAAAGACCAACAAGGATCATTGAGTCCAGCTCCTGGCCCTGCACAGCATCATCCCCAAGAGTCTCACCTGGTGCCCAAGAGTCTCATCTGGTGCCCAAGAGTCCAAACACTTCTTGAACTCTGTCAAAATTGGTGCTGTGATCACTTCCCTGGGGAACTGTTCCAGTGCCCAGCCACACACTGGGGGAAGAACCTTTTTATAAAATCCAATCTAAACCTCCCTGACACAGCTTCAGGCCATTTCCTCGGCTCCTGTACTGCTCACCACAGAGAAGTGGTCAGTGTCTGCCCCTCCTTTTTAGCTCAGAAGGGAGCTCTAGATTGCAATGAGATCTCTCCTCAGTCTCCTCTTCTCCCGGCTGAACAGACCAAGTGACCTCAGCCACTCCTCACAGAGCTTCCCCTCAAGGCCCTTCACCATCTTTGTTGCCCTCCCTTGGACACTCTCTAACAGTTTAATACCTCTCATATTGTGGCACCCAAAACTGCCCCCAGCACTGGAGGTGAGGCTGCCCCAGTGCAGAGCAGAGCAGGACAATCCCCTCCCTTGCCTGGCTGGCAATGCTGGGCCTGATGTCCCCCAGGACACGGTTGGCCCTCCTGGCTGCCAGGGCACTGCTGACTCATGGTCAACTTGCCACTGACCAGGACCCCCGGGTCCCTTTCCATGGCACTGCTCTCCAGCATCTCATTCCCCAGTCTGTACCTATATCCTGGGTTGCCCCATCCCAGGTGTAGAATCTGGCACTGTCCCTTGTTGAAATTCCCTGGCTGGTGATTGCCCAGTCTTCTGATTTGTTCTGGTCTCTCTGCAGGGCCTCCATCTCTCTGAGGGAGTCAGCAGCTCCTCCCAGTGTTGTATCATCTGCGAACTGGCTCAGTACCCCTTCTAGTCCTGTGTCCAAGTCATTTATGAAGATGTTGAAGAGGACAGGGCTGAGAATGGAGCCCTGCAGAATCCCACTGGTGACGTCTCCAGTCTGATGTCACCCCATTCACTGTAACCCTTTGTGCCCAACCTGTGAGCCAGTTGCTCACCCATCACCTGATGTGTTTATCCAGCTGTGATCTGGAATTTTTTTTTTCTGGAAGGCTCTTATGACAGACAGTACTGAAATTGTAAATTACATTTAAAAATAAATAAAAGATTACATCACCTGGCTTCCCTTGATCAATAAGCGGCTACCTTGTCATAAAATGAAATCAGGTTTGATAAGCAGGACTTTCCTCATGATGCTGTGCTGGTTGTGACCAATGACTGCATCACCTTTCAGGTGAATTTCAATACCCCCTCCATAACTTTACCAGGCACTGAAGTGAGACTAATAGGCTTGTATTTTCTGTGGTCCTCCTTCTTGCCCTTCCTTAAAATCAGGAGATTGTTGACCAACTTTCAGTTAGCTGGGAACAAGAATGGAGAAGATAGCAACCCCTTGAGTGGAGCATTTATCTGGTTTAATGAAAGAACAGAGGCTGTAGCTAGCAGGTAGAGTAAGAAATGTTTCCTCCCAAACTTGAAGCTGATGTGCAAATTGCTCTGGGTTGATGGAGAACTCAGATCATAGAACTGTAGAGTTACAGAATGGTTTGAGTTGACATAACTGAAGATGGAATAATTTTTTTTCTTCTAATTCATTGTGAAATGCTTTCAACATGCTCATTGCAAAGCAATGTTTCACTTTCCTTACAATTTGCACATTATTCATCTGAGTTAAAGACTCTTTCATTGCACTTTTTCTAACTCTCCTCCCTGGTTGAGCCTTTTTTCACAGTTTGGGCTTCGTGGGTATGTTTCTGCCTGTTGTTGAATAACATCTCTTTTCCTTCAGAAATCACTAGAATCTAGAGGAGAGTGGGGTATGCAGAGAATAAGGGGAACAAAATTTCATTTTGTTTTAAGTTTAGAGCTAAGCATCTACTGTCAGTAGACTTGACTATCTGTAAAGCAGTGCCATGTGGTGCATTTTGTCCAGGTTTCCCTACTTATTTATGATCTTAATTTTTACTTATCTCCATTTCTGGCTGCACCTTGTTTGGCAAAAAGGCAATCCTAGGTTAATTAATATTTTTAATAATGCTAAGGAAATGTCAGTAATCATTGTTAATTAACATGGACTACATAAAGACTACAAAAAAATGGGAAGTGTTTTGAAGGTGAGGTCCTCATGGGCAATCTAGAAGCTTTGATTTCTGAAATGGTAATTTCTCCTTAGGAATTGTATTTAGGTACTTCTTTTTCTTTTTTTCTTTTTTTCTTTTTTTTTTTTTCTTTTTCTTTTTTCCATGACCAGAAAGAGAAGGATAGACCAGCTCAGTGCTGGTCCTTGCTCAAAGAAGTGTTGGAGTTGCTTAAGGATACAGTTTGGGACACCAAGTGCTGATCTTTCAAGAGGGACACAATTTAAGATATGTCAGTTATGAAAAGTAAATAAAAAAGAAACAGGGTAAGTCTTGGTTTGCCAATAGACTCTTCTGGGATTGCCAGAGTGCTGAAGTTGGCCAAGTTTCTATGGCCTGCTTGGAGAACAGCAGATGTAGGAGCTTCTGGGAAAGGAAACTTATGTTTCCTAGGGCTTGAGGCCATGGGGATTGTTTACATAGACTGGTAAATTTATTTTGAAGGAAGGATACACTAAAAACAGGATTTGAAAAGAAATTCTTCCTTACTTCTTCCTTCAAATGCACATGAGAAGGAAGTGAAGAGCTTTGAAGCTAGGATTTGGTGCCATACACACACACCCCCCCCATCTGGCCCCTCTGAGTGCATTCCTCCCTCAGGAGAAAGGCCTTGTGCCTTTGCCTCCTGTGCTGCAAGCCCGTGGTTCTCTACTCTTGCATTAGGGTGAAGGCTATGGTATTTTTGTTTTTGAACTCTGTTGATTCAGAAGATCAATCAGACTACTCTTGCTAATGTTTTCCTGTGAGAGCATCTGTTGGTTTAGCGGAATGAGGAGTCACTTTAAAGAAAGTGCAGTTTACTCTTACCACAACATAAAATGACAAAGTGGGGTTTTTCTAAGTCTAGAATTATAAATGAGTACATGAATGTCTACCTGAATGGAGCTTTTCCCTTCTCTGGGCTGGATGCCAGTTTATTACACAGTCACTTTTGAATAACTCTGCATTTTTATAGCTAAAAGAAGACTTTTATTTCCAGGTCTCACCTGAGACATATGAACTAGTTAATAATACTCAGAAAACAAATGTTGCTACCAAAGTAGCAACACTAAATGTATTACTTTGATGTTTTTTTCTAAAAGCCTGCTATCTGGTTGTATATTTTCCTCCATTCTTGCTTGCATTTCTCCCCATTAATTCATTACTGAATTAATGTAGCCCATACCTATAGTGAACTGCCTCACAGACAGTTCTCAGCACACTGATGTATTGCTCTGGGGAAGCTGAAATCTATCACAGGGGGAGGTGAATTGGAACTGATTTAAATTGCCATTCAGTTTTTCAAGAATGCAAGAAAAAGAATAACAAGGGGAGGTAGAGTGGCAAAGGGGCTAAGACTTTAAATAGTATTCTTGACATTTTGAAATAATGATCATTGGCACTAATGCCTAAAAGCTTATAAGCCACTGCCTTATGTGGATTAAAGAAGTAGGAAGGCCAGCTCCCTCTTAGGCAGAGTACTTTGTAGTGCTATCTTGGTTTTGTGGATTAAGATGGATTTCAATAGGGTTACATTTCCTAACAAGTCTATGACCACCAGTGCCCCTTATGGCTCTCCCAGTGTACACTCTGAGCACCTGAGAGGGAGTGGAAACACATCTTTCTGCTTGTAAGGTGGATCCAGCACTTGCAACTCGAAATATTGGTTTTATTTGGCTCTTATCCACTCATATAATTTACCATAATGTGGATTAGAAACAGGGAGTAGAGGCAGTACGAATCAAGGTTAGTCCAGAGTCCTTGGCAATACAGAGAAACAGATAAGAACATATTTGCTTCCTTCAGCGCTTTCTTGTCCTTCCCTCTGGCTTTCAAGACACACTTTTCTGTGCTGTGAGATGCACCTACCTTTTGTGAACTTTGAAAAAGCTTTCAGTAGCTTTGGAATACTAGCATTATGGAAGAATGACATATTTTCTCCAGATCAAACTGCTCTGGCAATTGGGGTGTACTTCCAGTGTCAGCCAGGCTGTCTTCCCTCCTAGCAGGCTGCTGTGCAAACACCGACAGGAACACAGTCAGCCCCCAGCTTTGCAAGGACAGACAGCTCCAATTACAACACGAAATTTCTCCCCATGTGTAGGAGAGCTGTATATACACAGGAACTGATCTGACAGGGGAGAGACAGACATCTTTAAAGTGAGAAAATAGCTAATCTGTGACGGAAGGTGATAAATCTGTATGAAATTATTAACTCTCCTGGGGATTGAGTCCTGAATTGTCAAAGTTAATCTCTGAAGAGCCTGTAGAGATGTTTGGCAGCTGGCAGTCCTGTCTGGGAAAGTGGCCTGCCTCCTCCTCAAAAGGAAGGCAGTGGGTGCTCGGTGGGAGCCAGGCTCATGGGGCTGTACTCCCAAGGGGAGGCTGCAAACAGCTTTCGTGGTGCAGAGGTTTGTATGATCATGTGTACCTGTGAGCCCAGGTACAGAGCCCAGTGTTCTTCCCAAATATCTGATACTGGGGGTGGTAAACCAAGGCAGGAATCACTGCAAAGAATGAGGTTCTGTAGTAGTCATGGCAGAGACTCTGGTTTAGGAAACCCTTTCCTCCTGCCTCCTTGTTCCCATCCTTAGTCACAAATCTCATTCCATGCCCCGGTTCCCTCTGCCTTCATTTGTGCTGCTAAAATTGCTGTTGAACAAAATTTAAATCTGACCTCTATACCAGGATGTCTCCTTTTCAAAATGTTCTGGTCAGATTTTCCACTGGCCAAGTGCACTTACAGACTGTTTGCACAAGTTAACTAGTTAAAGAAACTATCTGATTTATGTTATTTTCTTCCCTTCTTTACTCCCAGCTGTTAGTTCTGTACCTGCCTGAATTTCCTGCTCCTTAACTTATACCTGCTATAAAAGCCAATTCATTATCAATCTGGACCATAAAACGGTCAAACAAATATTATATCCTTCTGGGTCATGGGGGTAGAGGAGTAGAAATGACCATTAAGGAAAGTCTGGAGACTGGAATGATTTAATCTGTACCCAACACAACAGCTTGTGTCACGTCAGTCTGAGAAATAACATAGTCACACCTGAAATGCAAATTTTTTTTGTGGGAGTGTATAACAGAAGGTGATACAAGAAATTAGCTGGTCTAGCAGAGACAGCTCTTCACACTGTGAGCAGAAGGAACCAGCAAAAGAGGAGTAACAGGATTTGTTTTTCTTAGATGTGATGAAAAACCAGATTGGTTTTCCTCTGTTCTACTTCAAATTTGTGACAGAAGTTTTGCTCTGAGGTTTGAAATAGAATTCCGTAAGCCTTAATGACCGAAGCTGTCAGGAATGGCCCTCAGATGTAGACAAAATTCTTGTGACCCAGAGCTGAAAAAGAAGAAATTACCAGAAAGGAGTAGGTTTCCCTCTCAAGTAAAAGATGGAGAATCCATCATTCACTTATTAGTGAATTAGAATATATGCAGTTTTCTGACTAGAAATCCATGGTGGATGAGGACTGTGTTTGCAACACATGTCCATAGTTTCAGTTATGCTGTGGTTTAAGGTTGTTGTGTCCATGTTGGGAAAGATTCAATCAATTTGTATGGAAGTTATTCACCAAATTGGATGTGTAAATAATTGTTCTTCTGGAATTTACTGCATTTTTAGCATAATACTTTAGAACAGGAAAGTTTGTGGTCAATCTGATGTTTAAGAATCAGTAGTTAGGTTGTGAAAATCATGTTTCTGTAACTGTAGGTTCTTTGGTGGGTGAACAAAGAGATGTGTAGCAATGCACCCCCACACGTGAGCAAATGCTTCCAAATAAGGAAAAGGGGTTTCAGTGACACCCCTGACTTTTATGGAGAAGCACCAGAATTTACCATGTTTCTCTCGTTGTGGTTGGCCCAGTGCCAGCACAGGAGCACCTGTTGGACCTTCCAGATGTTCTGGAGAACCAGTACCTGTTTCTATGGGCAGCTTGCCACTGGAGCCCTCCTTGATCCTTAGGTAGATACGGGAGAGCACAGAGTGCTCAGGGCTTTTCAGACTGTGAATTTTTAACTGGTGTAAAGAATCCCTTTGTGCCATGCGTGGCTTTCATTTATTTCGGTATGGTTTGTTATTTTCTATTTTTATTAAAACTCTTTTGCTTTTCCAACCACTTCTGATCAGCCGTTTTGCTCATTATTTTTAAGCCGTTCGGACAAGTGCTGGAAACCCTCAGAACTGAAACATCTACAGGTGTGTAATGCTACTCTGGACATGAGTAACCATGTATCAGAGATGGGACTTCCTTTCATTTACCTGCAGAGCCTTTGATTTATGAAGCATATTATTTCATGTTTCATGATGGACCTTTGACAATTCTTTTCATTGTGTGTTGTGGTTTCACGTTCGCTAATTCGCTACGACTTCTTGAAAAATTACTTCTTGACTAAACCACCACATTGTGTAAACATGTGACTTTAAAAGGAGCACTTGCCTTTAAACAAACTGGTATGTTAAAATAACTTTATCTGGAAAAGCTGGGGGAATTTGGAAAATCAGGAGACTATTGCTTAAAGGTGAGCAAGAGCAAACACACTCAGTTCTGCTTTCTAGAAGGACTTTCTTAAAGACATAGATATGAGAGGCCTAAAATAATACTCTCAGAGAAAGAACATGTTTCTTCTCTTCTTTGAGTTGGCTTTGGTCAATAACCATGTGGAGAAGAGTTGCAGGTTTTTGACTTTATGTTGCTTACTGGCCATAGCCATTATGATGTTTTGATTTTACATATAACTTTTGCTAAACTCAATATTGATAGGCTCTTTTATATGACTGGTCATTGAAAATAATTTGGGTTTAGTTATATTTTTTTCTGCAGGTTCAAAGGTTTTTATGTTCCTTTTTTGGTCCATAGTATATCTTTGCAATGCAGACAGCTAGACAATGGTTGAATGAATGAAGGACATAGAAAGAAATCTTCTTTCAAAATCTTGTATGGAGTCTTGTCTCTCATATGTTGGTTGTGGCACAGCTGAAGCCACAGGATTAAAAATAATTGGATACCCCAAATCCTGTCTGAGAAAGTGCACTGTGATCATGCTACCCAGGAGGAATCCCATAACCTTTAAGGGAAAGTATTCGTGTATCTGTATACTCAGTGATCATATCTCAGATCTTAGATATGAACGCATAAATAAATACTCTGAGCATCACTGGAAGTCTCAGCAAGCATCAGCACAACAAAACCCCAAGTCTCCTGGCCCGAAAGAGCAGTTAGACTTACACATGTTTTATTCTAGGTGGCTACTGCTTGGGACTTGGAATTGGGCTGGATGCCCTGTGGTGCAGCTTTCACAAGGGAGAAACAACTGTCTCTTTTCTCTTGACATTGGGTTAGTGGATGAGTTCAGCTGAGGAGGTTGGGCAATCACCCAAATTGGAGCAGAGATATAAATATTAGCCAAGTATTCTCACAGGACATCCACAGAATTAATAATTGGCTTCCTTGATTGGTCTCAGAGCCTGACAGAGCTTGGCAGACCTATCTATTTTCTCAGGCATTAAATGAGCATGGCTTGGATTATCTCCTTAAATATTTTTGTTCTTTTTGGTGAAGTATAGAAATCAGGGAATGACTTTAAAAAAAAAAAAAAAGAAAAGAAAATGGAAAGTTTGCATCCTGAATCCATATTTATTGTAAGAGAAAGGGATAGGAAAGATCTCAAAAGGTCACCTACTTAGTTTTCCTATCCCCAGGCAGGATTAATGATACATGAAATGTAGTTCCCACGCTGTGGTGCACTGCTGATACATGAATCCCTTAAAAGTGAATGTAGTAGTGCTGCACAGAGTTACAACATTCTGGGGCAAATCTTCAGCACACAGGAAATACTATTTTCAGGAGATCATTTGGAATAGGCTTGCTGAGCCCTCAGCCAAGGGATGGAGGCCTGACTGAGGCTGTTCAGCCTCGAAGGATAGAGAGTGCTGGATGCATCAGGATGCATCTCCTGTTGTTCAGCTGGGCTTTCTGCCCGTGACAGCTTTCCTGGCTTGCCTCTCTTAGCAAAAGCTGTAGCTTCAGCCCATGGGTTTCTCATCTAAATTTGTCCTTGTCCATTCTCTGGCACTGAATCCTGGAGTAGATTAGGATCACTGTCATTATTGTACTCTGCCGCCCCCCACATCTAAGTGGTCATTTGCAGGACAGCTGCCTATTGATGGCAACAGCGGCCCATTCAGGCTCCAAAAACATACACAAGAGAGAGAAAAGATTGTTTGGGAAGCCAAAACATGTTCAGAGACCATTTTAATAACTTAATAGAAAAGGTAGCTGAGTCTCTGGGCCTGGGTAAATTCCTTGTTGCAATTGAGTTTAATTCAGTAGATTTAGTCCTCACTCTGTAGGTGCAGCCCCTCCCTGTCCCTTCTTGAAGAATTTCTTTATGCATGATCTCTCTGCATGAAGTAATCTTTTCATCCTGGTCCTCCCTGCTTCTGGCTTTTTACTGGAGGTGTAGAAATGTTTTCTCCAGGAGTTTTACACAATCTGGCCTATGCCTTTGTGTCCAGTTTGCCATAAGGCTCAGAAGACCTGTGCTACAAAGAGATTCATGCAAGCAGTTTTTGCAGATGGTGTAATTGAATGCTGGTTGCTGGAATGCTGATAACTTCCTGCTGTGACCTTTAATCTGTTCATAGAGCCTGCTTTGGAAACACCCCTAGTCCTATAATCTGTGCCTCAAGGTTGCTAGGGCAAGGACAACACAGGTGAAGTACAAAAGCAAAAGGGTTTTGGGACCCTGGGTTTGCCTTTGTTAGTCAAGTGAAGAGGACAGAGCAGGAACTGAGAAAGACAGATTTTGTGGGATGGGGATGTGGAATGAGGTCTCCATCTGATGGAAGGATGTAGGAGGTGATAGGGTAATAGCAAGTCTTGTGGCTAGACAGCAATTCATATCACCCACTTAGAAGGGTGGTCAGGAAAGCAGTCTGTGCTGTTCTGGAGATAACACAGAGCTGCTGGACCATCAGGGTGCCAGTGGCCCGTGTTGATGCAAGAGTGGAACCCTGGCTTTTGTGTAAAGAAGCAGGCTGTGTTATCAGTATGCATTATATGTTATCATGTGCCATCCATGCACAGGATGGCACCATGACAGATCCCTCACTAAAAGAAAGAGGCTGACCAAAAAAGACCTTTTGAAAAGTAGTTGTGCTGTGCCTGAAAACCTTACCTCTTGTCAGGAAAATAAGGTATCTTATGGACATTCAAGCTTTTTTGTATCTGCTGAAAGAGGTAGATGAGAGACGAGAGACACTTCTAAGACCTTGCCTTGGCCTGACAGAGGCAAATATTTTCTTTGGAAAGAAACCTGAAAGCCAATAGCTTTCATCCCTGTGAAGAGATCATTGGCAGGGAATTATTTTATAAAGGCATAGCATAATTTTAAAAAATAATAAATAAATCAATTAAATTAATAAATTAATAAATAATAATATAATTTAATATTATTTTATAAAGACATAGCATACAGCATGCTGTATGACTTTAAGATTGAAGATGTAGGTTACAATCTTAGCTTTTGCTAGTGACTATTTTAATGAGTATTTTGTGAAGAAATACAAGGTGGCCGTGCCCATGACTATTGTCATTGTCATTTCTTCTCTTCCACTGTGCAGTGCTGGGTTTCCATACCTGTTGCAGGAGTAGAAAGAGCTATGCCAAGAGATGATGCCTATTAGATACTTTTCCTGTGAGACACAAAACTAACAGAAGCAGAGCTGATTTCGACTAGCACTTGAATGACCCTGAAATTGTGTCCTTCTGTTACAAGGAATTTTTTTCACTGGCCCTTTCCATAGCTGCATATCGCGATTTGCCAGAGGATTTTGGCAGCCTGGTCTCCCAATCAGTTTAACATAGTGGTGTTCAGAAGGCAAATTATCCTCCAAGAGCTGCAATATGTCTGCTATTAGAAAACACTGCAATCAATGGATGCTGATATGTTAACATTGAAATGTAATATGTAATAATTGCCTCTTCTGAATTTCTGAACCGCAGCAGATTGCATCAGGTTTTATGATGTCCTCAAGGTAGTATTTGTGGGCATATAAAGAGAAGTTCCTTCCCAAATCTCATATCAGCTGATTTAGAGGAAGAAATCTGCATTTAAAATATTACAATTTTTGAGTGTTAAGTTAGAAAATCTACAAGCTTGTGCACAGTCCTTCTGACACTGTCACCAATTGCCAGGGGATTCAGGTGCTCAGAAATGGCATCACAGTTCTTGTATTGCCCCACTTCCTGTTTTGCTTCTCTTGTATCACTACATGACCTGCAGAGAGCTGTCACTTTCTAGATTCTCAGGCAAATAAATAATGAATATGGCTTCATTTAACAATTGAGATCTTTACCTCTGCAAGTTAGCAATTTTTCAGTACCTTCAGAAGAATTGTGTGCTGACTGAAAACGAGAGGGAGGAATAGCTTTATTATATATGTGTCTGGAATGTGAGCATATGGTACAGATAAATATTTTTAACATAGAAAGTATTGTTATATTAAAATCTGACCCACACTTTAATGATGGTATTGTAATCTGTCTAGCCCAGGTTGCTGTTAGGGAAGAATGCATTTAAATGTATGGATAAAATTTCATTACTAAAACAACTTTCTGAAGTTTGGTCTGGGTCTGTGAATTTCTGAATTTTCTGAATTTCTGGAGTAACTAAGAATATCACCAAGACACCACTGAACTTACCTTTTTGCTCCAGACACAAGGAAAATATTTTTAATGTTTTTGTCTTTCACATAAATCGATTGTGTTTCAACAAGAAATGTTAGGAAAGAAAATTAAAAATTAGTTATTGCAGAAAGGTAAGTGAATAATTACAAGAAGAAAGTTAAGCAACTAAATTATGACTGGAAACCTCCATGATGAGCTTCATATCAAATAACACTATCTCTTTGCCTTTTAAAAAAATGTTCTGCACAGTTTCAGGGAAAATTGCAAAATACACCACCTTAACCCAGGTAAGGATTAAGGATTAGAGTCTTTAACTACCAACTGAAAATTAATTTCTATTTTTCTTGCAGTTCTAGGATAGACTCAAATGAGAATACCANGAAAATGGAAAGTTTGCATCCTGAATCCATATTTATTGTAGAAGAAAGGGATAGGAAAGATCTCAAAAGGTCACCTACTTAGTTTTCCTATCCCCAGGCAGGATTAATGATACATGAAATGTAGTTCCCACGCTGTGGTGCACTGCTGATACATGAATCCCTTAAAAGTGAATGTAGTAGTGCTGCACAGAGTTACAACATTCTGGGGCAAATCTTCAGCACACAGGAAATACTATTTTCAGGAGATCATTTGGAATAGGCTTGCTGAGCCCTCAGCCAAGGGATGGAGGCCTGAATGAGGCTGTTCAGCCTCGAAGGATAGAGAGTGCTGGATGCATCAGGATGCATGTCCTGTTGTTCAGCTGGGCTTTCTGCCCGTGACAGCTTTCCTGGCTTGCCTCTCTTAGCAAAAGCTGTAGCTTCAGCCCATGGGTTTCTCATCTAAATTTGTCCTTGTCCATTCTCTGGCACTGAATCCTGGAGTAGATTAGGATCACTGTCATTATTGTACTCTGCCGCCCCCCACATCTAAGTGGTCATTTGCAGGACAGCTGCCTATTGATGGCAACAGCGGCCCATTCAGGCTCCAAAAACATACACAAGAGAGAGAAAAGATTGTTTGGGAAGCCAAAACATGTTCAGAGACCATTTTAATAACTTAATAGAAAAGGTAGCTGAGTCTCTGGGCCTGGGTACATTCCTTGTTGCAACTGAGTTTAATTCAGTAGATTTAGTCCTCACTCTGTAGATGCAGCCCCTCCCTGTCCCTTCTTGAAGAATTTCTTTATGCATGATCTCTCTGCATGAAGCAATCTTTTCATCCTGGTCCTCCCTGCTTCTGGCTTTTTACTGGAGGTGTAGAAATGTTTTCTCCAGGAGTTTTACACAATCTGGCCTATGCCTTTGTGTCCAGTTTGCCATAAGGCTCAGAAGACCTGTGCTACAAAGAGATTCATGCAAGCAGTTTTTGCAGATGGTGTAATTGAATGCTGGTTGCTGGAATGCTGATAACTTCCTGCTGTGACCTTTAATCTGTTCATAGAGCCTGCTTTGGAAACACCCCTAGTCCTATAATCTGTGCCTCAAGGTTGCTAGGGCAAGGACAACACAGGTGAAGTACAAAAGCAAAAGGGTTTTGGGACCCTGGGTTTGCCTTTGTTAGTCAAGTGAAGAGGACAGAGCAGGAACTGAGAAAGACAGATTTTGTGGGATGGGGATGTGGAATGAGGTCTCCATCTGATGGAAGGATGTAGGAGGTGATAGGGTAATAGCAAGTCTTGTGGCTAGACAGCAATTCATATCACCCACTTAGAAGGGTGGTCAGGAAAGCAGTCTGTGCTGTTCTGGAGATAACACAGAGCTGCTGGACCATCAGGGTGCCAGTGGCCCGTGTTGATGCAAGAGTGGAACCCTGGCTTTTGTGTAAAGAAGCAGGCTGTGTTATCAGTATGCATTATATGTTATCATGTGCCATCCATGCACAGGATGGCACCATGACAGATCCCTCACTAAAAGAAAGAGGCTGACCAAAAAAGACCTTTTGAAAAGTAGTTGTGCTGTGCCTGAAAACCTTACCTCTTGTCAGGAAAATAAGGTATCTTATGGACATTCAAGCTTTTTTGTATCTGCTGAAAGAGGTAGATGAGAGACGAGAGACACTTCTAAGACCTTGCCTTGGCCTGACAGAGGCAAATATTTTCTTTGGAAAGAAACCTGAAAGCCAATAGCTTTCATCCCTGTGAAGAGATCATTGGCAGGGAATTATTTTATAAAGGCATAGCATAATTTTAAAAAATAATAAATAAATCAATTAAATTAATAAATTAATAAATAATAATATAATGTAATATTACTTTATAAAGACATAGCATACAGCATGCTGTATGACTTTAAGATTGAAGATGTAGGTTACAATCTTAGCTTTTGCTAGTGACTATTTTAATGAGTATTTTGTGAAGAAATACAAGGTGGCCGTGCCCATGACTATTGTCATTGTCATTGTCTTCTCTTCCACTGTGCAGTGCTGGGTTTCCATACCTGTTGCAGGAGTAGAAAGAGCTATGCCAAGAGATGATGCCTATTAGATACTTTTCCTGTGAGACACAAAACTAACAGAAGCAGAGCTGATTTCGACTAGCACTTGAATGACCCTGAAATTGTGTCCTTCTGTTACAAGGAATTTTTTTCACTGGCCCTTTCCATAGCTGCATATCGCGATTTGCCAGAGGATTTTGGCAGCCTGGTCTCCCAATCAGTTTAACATAGTGGTGTTCAGAAGGCAAATTATCCTCCAAGAGCTGCAATATGTCTGCTATTAGAAAACACTGCAATCAATGGATGCTGATATGTTAACACTGAAATGTAATATGTAATAATTGCCTCTTCTGAATTTCTGAACCGCAGCAGATTGCATCAGGTTTTATGATGTCCTCAAGGTAGTATTTGTGGGCATATAAAGAGAAGTTCCTTCCCAAATCTCATATCAGCTGATTTAGAGGAAGAAATCTGCATTTAAAATATTACAATTTTTGAGTGTTAAGTTAGAAAATCTACAAGCTTGTGCACAGTCCTTCTGACACTGTCACCAATTGCCAGGGGATTCAGGTGCTCAGAAATGGCATCACAGTTCTTGTATTGCCCCACTTCCTGTTTTGCTTCTCTTGTATCACTACATGACCTGCAGAGAGCTGTCACTTTCTAGATTCTCAGGCAAATAAATAATGAATATGGCTTCATTTAACAATTGAGATCTTTACCTCTGCAAGTTAGCAATTTTTCAGTACCTTCAGAAGAATTGTGTGCTGACTGAAAACGAGAGGGAGGAATAGCTTTATTATATATGTGTCTGGAATGTGAGCATATGGTACAGATAAATATTTTTAACATAGAAAGTATTGTTATATTAAAATCTGACCCACACTTTAATGATGGTATTGTAATCTGTCTAGCCCAGGTTGCTGTTAGGGAAGAATGCATTTAAATGTATGGATAAAATTTCATTACTAAAACAACTTTCTGAAGTTTGGTCTGGGTCTGTGAATTTCTGAATTTTCTGAATTTCTGGAGTAACTAAGAATATCACCAAGACACCACTGAACTTACCTTTTTGCTCCAGACACAAGGAAAATATTTTTAATGTTTTTGTCTTTCACATAAATCGATTGTGTTTCAACAAGAAATGTTAGGAAAGAAAATTAAAAATTAGTTATTGCAGAAAGGTAAGTGAATAATTACAAGAAGAAAGTTAAGCAACTAAATTATGACTGGAAACCTCCATGATGAGCTTCATATCAAATAACACTATCTCTTTGCCTTTTAAAAAAATGTTCTGCACAGTTTCAGGGAAAATTGCAAAATACACCACCTTAACCCAGGTAAGGATTAAGGATTAGAGTCTTTAACTACCAACTGAAAATTAATTTCTATTTTTCTTGCAGTTCTAGGATAGACTCAAATGAGAATACCATATTATTTGTGTTTCAAAAGCCCTCTGTTGCAGAGGTCTGAATAGACCATAAGAGTCTACCAAGGCCTTCTCCTCAATGCTTCTCTTCCCTTCTTCTACTAGTTATCCCTGTGATCACTCTTCATTATAGTTCAGTCATAGTAGAAATGGGAAAAAGGGAAATGACCTTGGCATTAGTCAGTGATCTAAAGAAATATCATCATAGGAAGTAGATGCCTGTATTCCACAAAGACCTCCCAGCCTAAAGCCCAGATCCTTCAATCCTTCAGCTTCATATGGGAAAGTCTTTCACCTGCGTGGAGCCACTTGAATACATTGGCACATGTGAAGAAAAAGAAATCAATGGTCTGGAAAAGATTTTCTCTGCTGGAAAATGTGTAATAAGATGCTGCCAATAGCTCAGCTGTGTAAGCACTGGGAGCACAGTCCTGAATATCTGCTGAAAGAACACAAACCTTTTTTGTGCTGATTGCTTGGCACTTGTGCAGCTGAGCTCCTGCAGAAATCTGGGTATGAGATGCCAGAGGAGAGAATAGGACTGATCTACTTGGTGCTATGAATGCAACCTTTGCCTCCTGATTAAAAGTCTTTGGGTTTCTATCCAGTTTGGGTTCTTCTGTCCACTAAAATCCCAACAAACTAGGCTTTTAGTGAAAATTTCGCTATGAGGCAACTTTCACCTCTATAAACACGCTCTTGAGTGCTAAGTGTAAACTAGGGTTGAACAGGCAAACCCTGAGCCACAGATCAAAAATATGATTTTTGTGGATGTTTCTTCATTTACTCCTGTTTTTAGGGGGCTGAGGCTCATTATATACTCAACTACTAGGAAGATATGGCTGAGAATCTTGAAATAAATTGCTTTATCCCCTATCCCAACTGAAGGAGCTCTCAGCAGTGGTGACTGAAGTAAAACGTGACCAAAGAGTTTGGGACTTGGGTATTATGTAAACTAAACACTTCATAATGACAGCTGTACACTTCTCCCAGCAAAGTTATGCTATAGGTGAGCCAGGCTATACTGGTAGGTAGGTGATTTCTGGCATGGAGGATGTATGAAAGCCACAGGACTTTTCCAGGTGGAAATCCTCCAAGCTCATCCGTAACTCTGTCTCTCACAAAATATTTTCATGCATATGTTGAGTATGATATACTGCATACATTTCAATATGTATCTTCTTTTTGGCTAATTAGGCCTACTCTATTTCTTAGCATCCCTGGATTCACTAGGAAATGGATGCCTGCATTTCCCTGAAGACCTGATTTTTGCTGCCTTAATGACATCTTCACAGACTCAGAAGAAAGACATTAATTTTATGTGTGAGAAATTGAATTTTTAGCTAGATTTACCCATATTCTTTATACGTCAGGCAGACCTTAATTTTTCTCACTAGTTTGATTTTTGGAAGCTAATAAAAAGGAAAAAAATTGTGAAAAACTTACCTATTGCTTACCTCACAGCTATGATATCGGGGTGTGTAACACAAATTGCTTTGGAGGTGAGAGTAATTAATTTTCTATTTATTTTTTTCTGGTTTTGCTTTGCCAAAGTTTTCAGACATAAAGGTTATCATGTAACATCATATCATTTAATGCTCTGAGATTAAAAAATTGCTTTCCTGCTATTGTGATGGCAATAAGCAGTTTCTTATAATTGTATATATGTCATGTGGAATCGTGGATTTATTGTTTTTATTTTTGGAGTGAGAATAGAACTTTTCAAGACTGACTAATTAAAACAAAAAAGGAAGATAACCTAGGTGGGACTGACATGTCCTTGACTTGCCTGGAAAAGCTTCTCTGTTAAATTTCTGTGTCAGGAATCGGCCTGTAGATGTCCCCCAACACACACTGTGCTACATCCAGTATTCAGTTCTGTTGAAAGCAGCTACCACATTTATAAACTATCAACAACCCAAGTTAAAGAGAGACAGAGAGAAGAAAAGCTGCTCAGGAATGACTATTCTGTGGGAGGATACTTGAGGTAATGGCAGACTGAAGAACACCTCAGACCAAGAGAAACACAAGCTAAACATGAACTGATAAAAAGAAATAAAAGTTAGTTTAATAGAGGACTGAAGACATAAAAAAAAATGGAGCCAATAATGACACACTTCACTGTGAATCTAGATATGGAAATGATAAATTTCCCTCTGGCTTAGTGAGCCAGAACTGACCTTAGAACTATAAGAACAGGATGAAATGAATGCTGTATGTCCATGAAGTGACAGGTTTGTATTTGACAAAACCAGCAGGTTAGTGGGAGAAAATATAGCTCAGTCCAAAATCATCCTGATGAAATAAGGAATTTTGGTGACCTTTACCTATGTTTAGCTAATGTAATTACTGCTGAATAGTGCCTGCATCAGTAATGGACCTGGCCCTGCCTCTATAACCTACAGTGGAGCTGGATAAACCCTGCATATGGTTTATAACAATGGGCAGAATCTTAAAGACTTGTTTGTTTCACCAATTAGCAACCTGTTGTCTTCAATAAACAGTTGATTGCTTCTCACAGAAGACTTCAATAAAGGGTTTCTATTTGCATCAATACCCATAGTCACATGCAACCAAGCACATTTGTTGAAGAGTATCCATTTCTCACAATTTATTATTTGCTCTCTTGTCATTTTGGTTGTTAATTTTCTGTTTTCAAAACTATCCGGGGAGGACCTTAAAGAATGTGGAGTTACTTTTCCCTCAGCACAAACATGAAGAGTCAAAGCAGACATTGAGTGACTTTTAACTGGGAAATTTCATAGGACTTAGATTCTGCCCTCGTGCTGTTCTAACACAGATCACAGCACAGTAAGTAATGGAAAGACAGCAGCATCTAACTTGCATGTGAGCTTCCAGGTCTACCTGTGTCCCCAGTGACAGTTCTATCACCAGGCCTTAAAGCCTCCAGCAGTAGCTTCCCTCCAGGCAAGCTACTCTGATGTTTGATTATTTCTTTTTCTGAGTAACTTCCTCAATTTTCTTTCCTTCATCTTCTTTTCCACTTTCTTTTGTGGGCATAGCTAATAGCAATGTCTGCAATTAAATAATTCTTTCTATTGTATCAATGATCTGCATACTGGAAGTCTACCGTGTTCCCCTCTCTCTCTTCCATCCTCCTCTTCCTTGAGTTGCACAATCCTGTTGCTTTCATCCCTTCCTCAGTGAAGACCTTTTCAAGATGTCATTTACCACTTCCCTCCAGAGTATTCCCAGGTGTTATACATTTTTCAGGAAGGAACAATGTGATATTATCTTGCTATTAGCTTCCTATTCACCAAAACACACATAATTGTTTTGGTAGAACTGTTAGATACTATCTTGGTTTGTTTTCCCCATTATTTCTGCCTAAATTGAAATGTTTTGATGACAAATAGCAATTATTGATATGCTAAACAAAATTTTCAATATTTTTCCATCCACCTTTAAGTACTTTTTTTTGTACAACCTCTGAGGTTGTACAGGAGGAGCTGTACAACAAGCTGTAAACAAGCTGAGGAGGACAGATTGTTGAATCAATGTCATTTTTCTGGGTAATGGTGAAAAAAATCCTTAGAGATAAAGAAAATAAGTAAAAATAAGTATAAAGATTTGACTTGATGATAGTCTTTTCCAACCCTATATGTTTTTATGTTTCTAATATTCTTTATTTCAGTAGGATTTTGAACACTGTTAGGGAGGGATCTTAGTTGACTGTTACTCATCTGCTACTAATCAGAATGACTTTCCCAAAGTCACACCACAAACATTTTGATGTAACTAATGCAGTACAGAAAAGGAGATTGCATTCTGACAAAAAAGGGAAAAATAATGAAGTCCTGGAATAACTAAAATATTCACTCAAGAAACATTTAAAATGTGATACAGTGAAGTATTTTTAAAAATCAAAAATCAATTTTTCATGGATAAACAATAAGTTTTCTTCTTCTATACTACTTAATGTATAAAAGACATGTTCAAAAAATTATTTCTAGTAGTTTTTAAAGGAATTTACAAAAAAAAAAGACTGAAAGGAGTGTGTATCAGACCCTATATCTGTAACACTGTTCTGCAGTAAGCAATTTTTCATTCCACGGACGATCTAAGGCGAATAAATTTCTTCAAGAATATTGCTTCTGGCTGGTAAGAGAATGTGTAATTTAGCTCTTTCACTTGTAGAGTGAGCCCCAGTCTAAAGGAATGTAAAAAAATTGCATCTGAGCTTTCAAGAAACAAGTTGCACACAGGGGACTTGCTGTGAAGGAGCTGTTGAAATGTAAGGTGCTAAGACTTTTATAACAAGGTAACCACATACACTGAGCCTTTAGTATGATTGATTGTGCTTTTAGTTTTGGGGTGGGGTTTTTTGGGTTTTTTTGTGGTTTTATTTTTCTCTTTTTTTTTTTTTTTTTTTTTTACCTTTGCAGTGATGATGTATTTTGCTTTGTTTTCTGACACAAACCTGCAGACAAATTGTAGGGGGCAGGAAAGAGACAACTTGAACTGCTGACTGCTTCAGTGAGAGTGAGGGTACAAGGAACATCTCATATTTCATCAAACCTCCAGCAGTCAACTAGAGAGATTGAGGAGAGCAAGAGCCAGGTCTGGGTAGGCAGTACCATTAGACAGTGAAAATTATGAGTCAAGTGCTAAGCAATACTTTTCCTCTAGACCTACCCCATCAAATAATTTTCTCAAAGCCAGAGCAGGTGTATGAGAGTTGTGTTTGGTTAAGATTGATTATACACGTGTTAATCAAGGGGACAGAAAAGCTTCACAGCAGGTTGATGTACCTTAGCAAGCCAGCTTACTCAGTGAAGTCAGAAAAGCACAGATAATTCCCTGAATTTCAGATTTTCACTGCATCTTTTATGTTTTCCTGGTGCTCTTTTGCCACACATCCATAGAAAAGTTATTCCCAGTGCCATAGTCAAAGATACATTAATAAACTAAATGAATCCACTTCTTTTGTTGACAATCTAGAGTTTACATATTTCATTCTTGTAAGACTGTGGACAAAAATAAGTAAATGTATCCCTTTCTAAATTTTAAACTACTCTATATATCTACATATATATGCTGAGATCAGACATTAAGGGGAGCTGAGGAGGACAGATGTTGCATCAACAGAGCTTTTCTTCTTCTGAATTGGTTTGGAGTAAAGGGTTGTTTTCTGGCCTTTTTTCTTCCTAATTTAATCAAATTATATTGAATTACGTCTCCCAATATTAAGTCCAATTATTTGCATTTATTTAGGGATTAATCTAGAAAAACACAGATTTAGCTTTACATGTATACATATTTTTTCATAGGGAATTTCTCTGAGGAAACATCATGCACTTTATTTAGAAAATGAGTCCCTTTATTTGAAAATGAGTCTGTAGAATAAAGTGGGACCAAATTATCTGCTTTACATGTATGCATTTAAATGACATATTTAAAAAATGTACAATAATAATGGAATCAAAATATGGTAATAATTTTTATAGCGTAAATGGACCTAAGGATCACAAAGGTGTTAACCTGATCAAGTCATTGTAAAGCAGTCACAGGTACATCAGATATTTGAGTATAGAGACCTTGGATCACCATGGCTAATTCCCATGATGAATAAGCTGGAATATTCATGCTAAACACACACATACAAAATTTAGATTAGACTATACTGGAGGAAAAAACCACAACAAACCAAAACAAAACATGTGAGTTTAGGAAACAGCCTGATTGTGTAAAGTTAATGTATTTGGGGGTTTCCTGGGCCTTTTTTTTGGTCAGAGATATTGGTCAGGGCCTCTTAGTCTGATTAGTCTTAATTATTAATAGAGAAAAGCAAATTGTTTCTGCTGAAGATGTCTACAGATCACTCTGAAGCAGAGGGTTGATTTTAGTCATTTGCTCGCTTTGATAAAAAATAGAGAGAAGAGGAGGAAGGAGAGGTTTGGTAGTATCAGGTGAGGTAGCTGAGGTTTTCTCCCAGTCCTGGGAGCCAAAGCAGCTGTTTATTTGTGGTGGATGGTCAGAGCCACTGGGTCAATGTCAGCTGTTAGATTGGCAAGTCTGTCTCGGTCCCACAGCTAGGGCTGCAACCTGGCGCATCCAGCTGGGCTCCCACTGCCTCTCCTGAAATGAGCTCCTGGGGCTGCTCTATAGAGTGAGTGCAGTCATGGAAGCAAAAAAAAATGAGGGAGAGAAAAAGGATGGGCTGGGCCGGGCTGGGCTGGGCTGGGCTGGGCGGTAGTATGTGGTGTAGGTTGCTGTAAAGAGGATTGGAAGGAAGATGTTGCCAATGCAGTGGCATGTTGTTGGAGAGAAGAGACTGCTGTATGATCCCCAGTCTCTCCTGAGGTGGGTGATTCTGAGGTGCTTTGGTCCTACTTGTGGTCACGTGTTGATCAAGGATGTTGCTGTCTGCCATTTCTGGGATACACTAGCTGTGCACACTCTCTGCAGGACTCAGGACACTAACATTCAGAGTGTAGTAAGAAAAATTTTGATCAACTCATTAATTCAAAACCAGGACCAAGGACTTTTTATTCAGAAAAGTCGTTCTTATCTTGAATGAGTTTTGCTCTTAAAGTCTGCCTTAAGATATGAGTTGAATAAATATTTTTCAAAACCACATTTGAGAGTAGTATTAATTGAGAAATATTCATTAACATTGGAAAGTTTGTTACCTGCATGCTCTACTGCTCTAGGAGATTCGGATGCACAAAAGCTCAATTACACCCAAAGAACATGTTGAATTCTTGCTGAGCAGGAGGATGTGGTTCATGTTTCACTTCCCAGGTCTGATTGTTTTGTTAACCAGGATCTGTTTCATTCTCACTCAGCTCCAAGAGAAGGTCTGTGTGCTTGTCGTCTTCCTATGTACATTGGTTTCCTTTCAAAAACAACCTGGGCTTGTGGACAGGGAGGAATCTGTGGTATGCTCTGATATCTTCAGAGTGTTCTGAGGACCAGGGGTGTGTGTGCACCCATGCTGCATCCTCGCCATAGCCAGGGTCTCTGCACGGCGAGCAGCACTGATATCACTGTGAAGAGAAGATCTTGGCAGCATCTTCAGGGACGCCAAAAGTTGGGTTTCTGTTGTGCTATAAGAAACATCTACAAAAAAGAGACAAGAAGTCAGCAACCTGTGATTGTACAAGATCTGTTATCTCAGTTTTTTACAATGGTGATCTAGGAAAAAAGGTATAATAATTAATTTAAATGGTATTGTCCATTATAATAAAATTATACAACTTTGTTGTCTGCTTTCTATAAACATTACACCAAAAATCCTGAGGGGAAGCTGAAATGTAAACAGTACTTTTTTACATAAACATTCACTAAGAGTCTTGCTCTTTTTTCCTAAGGACTCCACACCAGCACTTGATTGCAAACTTAAATTAAATAATTTGAAGAGTGGGTTTAACATTTTTCAGTACAGATAAACAACATACTTCAAAGTAAACACTGTTATGTGACATGTGCAACCTTAGAAATATACCATTTTAATCGTTACTGACAACATTGCTTGTTTATCCTTGGTATAACATCATTAATTGTAGTGAAATTACCTTTGATTTTACTGATGTAAATGGGTAAATTTAAATTCTTACTTTCTAATATGTAAACAACTAAATTTCATGTGTCTCTTACGAACATACGAAGTGTTATTAAATGCCATTAGTGACTTCATGTCTGGTTCGTGAACAAAATGAAAACTTTGCTTATGTGCAAAGTGAGAAGGTAGTTTGGGTCTCTCTCTCCCTGAAATTATTCATTCTCTCACACAAGAAATCTCTCTCAATTACGTTGCTGCCTTAATCTAAGCTATGGTTCTTCTGACTGAGAAGATACTCGTGTATCCTTCTTGTCTGGGAGTGTGCAGCCCTCTAATGATGTAAACCACTTTCACTGCTGTGTCTGGAAGAAATGGTATCAACCACATACCATGTCTTGTGCCTCTGTCCTCCTGCTCCTCTCTCCTAAAGTGGTTTTTCATGACAAGTGTTGCAAAACAGAAGCCAGTGGGAAACGTGCTTCTGAGCAAAGTAACTCTGTGAAGCAGAAAGTTAGAACCAGAGAACAAAAGGTTAGTTTTCTTGAAGAAGAGATAACAGCTTGAACCTCTCTCCCTCTTCTCTTGCCACATTAGAAAAGGGTGCACTAGTGAGGTTAGGTCAGCACACACATGTTTTAAATTAGTGGTTTATAAACAAGGAAGTGACAATTATTCGTTATGATTATTTGTCAAATAATCACATCTGTACCTAATTACCATGTATATGACAGTGTTTGCATTTCTCGGTAAGCTGAATTCAATGAGAACAGCTTAGATGGTAAATTGTGAGCCCACATTTAATGGGTACAAATATTTTAACACAGTATACATTGTGTTAAAAGTTATAAATAAAAGTGCCATATAGCTCTAATCAGTCTCACTCCTTATCTTTCACTTGCAAAGTTTATGAAACACAGCAATGAATCTTACATACTCTCTGTGATGTGGGTTTCTCTCATTCCTAAAGACTTCTTCACAGATAAATTTTAGTCTTATTGTTTTATTACCGAATAGTGTTCTCTCTTTGTTAACACATACATAACCTCACAATACTCTAGCCAGACTAACATTTTCAATATTCATCTTATTTATTTATACTTTTTCTTTTATCTTTGCATGTAGTTCATTCCTTTAGAAACACAGGCTTTCACCAATGGTTTACTTTCCAAGGTCAGCTTTTTTTAGGTGTCACAAACTCAGCTTTGAAATACCAAAACAAAAAAATTTTTCAATGCTTGTTTGAATAAAAATAGAGGCTTTTCTTTGACTTTCTTTTCCTTCAGAAATTCTTATCTCAGATGCCATCCAGAAGTGTATTTGGGGAAAGGGAAATTGTAAGTATGTCTTTACATGAGTGTTTGTTTGCCCCAGAGGTGTTTGTGCTGTCATCTCTTAAAGTGCTTGAGTTTAGGAGTCACTAAGGGTCCAGGAAAACATAACACATGCTTGAATTATTCCAGGGCTTTGGATTGGATTCTTAGAGTATGTGTGATGTTGTCTTGCCTGCTCTGAAAGAATGCTTTCCCAGCTGTGTCGGGGTTTTAACACCCCGTTATGTCATTCTTCTATGTCTTACAGGGATCAGGGTAAGATGTGTATCACCATCCTGTTTGTGGTCAAAGAGCATGTCTGTGACAAATACAGACAGATTGGGAGACGTTGTGGGAATCCCTGGCTGGAGGAATGCCTCTGTGGCTTACTCTTGTCTTACAGGGCCGTGTTTCTGTGTGTGGTCATGCCTTGGCAGTCACACTGCCTTACATGGTGGGAAGTTTGGGGTGTTCTTTCAGCCCATCCACACACCTTTGCCTGCTTCTAGGATTTTTAAATGAGCTCATTCAAGGGACAATATTTTGGCCTCTCTGTCCTAGACCCCACTGTCTAAACTGTCTCTAGCCCAGGGCTGTGAGCAGTGGCCAGGTGGGCAGCAGCACATCCCAGCAGCTGTGCCCCAGCAGGCCCCTGTGCACAGGGCTTCTGCACATTTCTCTTTGGGGTAGGCCAGGAGACAGAGGCCTTAAAATTACACATTGGGTAATGTAGCAATGGGAATAGCTACAGGAGGAAAAAAAAAAGGTTTAGCACAATTCATTGTGCATTTGTGGAACTAGTGACCAGCCACAGAGAGGTGTGATGTTACTCAGCTATAGCAGCATTACCACACCTGCAGCACATGATGATGATTTCCCTGATCCTTTTTTAGGAAACACTAAGGACAATCCCACTTACTCCAGTGTTCAAGGGAATAAAATTAGCATTTATTCTTGATCAACACAGGCTCAAGATCTAGTTTAAATCTTTATTTAGCTCCTCAGCTACCACATTTCTGGTGGCACTAAGCCAGCCTCAGAATTAAGTTAGAAACTTCTAACCTGGCAGTTGCACCTTGCTGCTCAGCAAAGGGAACTCAAACCACCTAAGGCGGAAATGAATCTAAAAACCTGTTTTCCAATTTCCTGAGGATATGCTTTCCTCAGTAGGTCATTGCTTTCAGGCTATCATTTCTCTTTGTGTTTCTCTTGCATGCTTTGCAATGAAAGAGGGTGAGCTTTGCATTAGACTCAGTTCTATCCAAGAGAGCTGGGAGCTTAAGCATACCCGTTGGATTGTTTTCCTGTGGCAGTTTAGGTTTAAATCAAGTCTCTTCCACCAGGACTTAGACATGGTTCCCAGTGCAAAGCACTTCATAGTCTGGTTTAAAGAACTCTACGTTATAGTCCCCAAAGATGTTTTTGAATAATTTTAATTTTAGGTACACGAGAACATGTGATATGAATCCTGAGACCTGTATGCATGGATGTTTTGAGCTTAGATGGCAATTATGTGATCTGAATACATTCACAGCTCAGCAGAAAGAGAATGTCACTTTTCAGAGAAAACAAACTGATGTATAAGATGGGAAAGTTTCACATTAAGAGCAATAGGGAAGGGTGAAATTAGTAATGTAGTGTTAATCAGAGTTCTTCACAAGATTTGCAGGACTCTAACATTTAAAATTAAGACCTCTAATCCACTAAGGAAAAGGAAAAACACATTGCCTACTCTGTTTCTCTGAATACATACACAGAATATAGTCACTTAGGTGAGAGCTAGTGTTAATCTGTCAGCAAATGATACCTGAAGACACAACTACAGAGGGGAGGTAAAACAGCATTATCATGGTGGGATTCAATATGAGCAGCTGCTTGTACTGTCTTATTGACTGTATTTAAATGTCACAATTTTTGGAAATGATAGATGAATTTTATTCCGTAAATGAATAACAGAAAATATGTGAAATTCTACTACTTCCCATCTTGTCACATATGAAACAATTAATCACAAGGTCAAAATTTGTTAGATACATAGATTTAAAATATTGGGAATGAATTAAAACAATTTTTTTTACATAAATAAATATATAATGTCATAAGAGACTAAATTTTCAAAGGTGAAATTAATATGAGTCAAGTAATCTAAAAAAAAATTTAAACAGAAAATTATGATTCATATCTGAAAATGCTGACGAAAACTTTACTGAATTCCTCAGAAGCCAAAGTCTGGAAAAAAATTCCATGCTGATCAAAAAATCCAAATAATAAGCATAGCAACCTGGTCTATAGAAGAAATGGAATAATCTAAATTTAATTTTATAGCAATGGATATAAATGATGAAGATTTTATGTCTCCACTAGTCTCCACTGGGAAGTGGAGACTATGATTCTTAGTGAAACCTGAATATCTTTGTGATCCCTGAATTGAAAAATAAAGCATACTTCTGAAATAAAATGAAAAAAAATGAAAGGAAAATTATTAGCCTGGCAAAGTAAAGTAGAAGTCTGAAGAATTTTCATTCAGTGCTAGAAACAAGGAAAATTTCAATACTAATATTGGATTGAATAATAAGGTAGAAAATTTGAAAGCATTATTTCAATTATTATTCATCTTTAGGATAAAAAATAGGATTACATTACATAATGTTGCACATGTGCTTTCCAGTGGAATCTTAGCCAGATATCATAAGGTAATTACTAAATTTTAGGTGTTTTTAAATTACTGGCTCCAATAAACTGTGTCCAAGAGTTTTTAAAACTATGGCTTGGGAGCTGTCTCATTTATTTTTAGTAAACCAGGGAATACTGAAAAAAATCCAAACTAAGCTAACGTCAAGCCAAAATTGAGATATGAAAAAATCTGAATAATTCATAGACCTGTCATCATAACTTTGATAGATGATGGTGTGGTAATCAATTAATAAAGAATCAAGAAGGAGTCAGTAAAATTGACAATAGTCAGCATGGGCTTGTAGAACTAGGCATATTAACATTGCATAATCCCTTTGGTCCACAGACAGAATATTAATGACATAGTATATTGGATGTGCTATTAAATACTTGAATTATTATACCATTGTGGTTTCATTTTGGAAATCAAGTGTTACAAATTACACATTTTGAATGAATTAAACCCTGAGTGTATGTGAATGTAAATTGGGGTTTATTACTCGCATAGAAGAGGAAGTTGGGTTAAAATGCATTTTTTTTAAGGTTTCTTGGTCTTGGGCTTAAAAAAATTATAATAAATGAAAAAAACATAAAATCGCCACAGATTTTACTTACATAAAATTCCATGTTTAGGTGAGAAATAAAGCAGTTGACTGAAGTAATGCAAATTACCCTACAGACAAAAGAAAACCTATGGGATGCAAATCAATTCATGGCAAAATGAGAAATTTGTATTCACTGGAACTAAAAAAGTAGGTTGTAGTTACAATAATATTAATGACTTGTTAAAATATCAAAGGCTATAGTGACCTTGATAGGCACAGTCAGTTCACTGTAAATTTTGAAGATTTTCCTTGACTGAAGATGTTAATACAATCTTTGTCTTTTATATAAAGCTAAATATTAAGATGGAGTAAGTACATGATGTACAAATTAGTATTTTTTGCCTCCGCAGTTCTCAAAGAGATCCAGATTTAGTATATGTAATTTATGTAATTTAAGAAAAAGTATTGAAATATTAAATGAGGTTCAAAAAAAATTCAGAGGGTAATTAATTGTTTGAAAATCATACTTTATAACAAAAGATTGATAAATAGCCTGTTTATCAAGGAGAAGATTACAGGCTGATTGAGCACTGTTTCTATATATTCTACAAGGAGACCTCCATTTCACAGCTGGATGTCTGCAGTGTAAGAGAAAAATTTAAAATTAAAAGGATGGAACTCATTAGTAGAAAAATTAACTTTAAAATAAAATGTCAATATTTACTAATGAAACATTGAGTACTTATAGGTATGTATAAGAGCAATATGCTAATGTAATGTGATATACACAAGTAATACAGCAGTAATATGAAAATAATATGAGAAAAGTTGAGGAATAATGGGAAATTCCCAAAGTTTATAAAAAAACATTTGTCTCTGGAAATTTTAAAATAGTTCTTTTTCATCAGCAAGTTTCAGTTACAATATGCCTTCATGAAGTCACGTGGCTGAGGCTGTGCAGGAGCCCATTCTTCACAGGCATGGTAGCCTCTGTTTGCATCTAGGACTTGGTGAAGGCAAGGCCTTGGTCAAGCTAACCAAATCAGAAAAGCAGTTGTCTTCTCTCATGGCAGAACTAGACTTTCTGGCTGAACGTTGCTGGTGCTCATTAATAAACCTAGGGGGCTCTTCAGTGCTAACACACAACTCTAAAATGCCTGCTTAGATTCCTAAATCCTTTTAATACATTTTTATTCTTTATGAGCTTAACTTCAACTGCAACTTCTCTGAGGTGAAAAATTCCAATTCTTAACAGCATTATAATTTTAATTACAAACTCTCCATAAATATAAGTCCTTAAAACTAAAGTTGTGTATTATGCAACCTTGTTTTCTTCATGTTTATGCAACCTTGTCCTGTGACTGTGGTCTGAGCATATTTGCACTATAAACATTTTCTGATGTGTCCCAGTTTTTCCTCTGTGTCTCATATATTTGGTCTGATGACAAAAAGGGCATAAGATTTAGTTTCTGAAAGACCTCTGGAGTGTTTTAAAACTTTCACTTTGGTACAGTGGTTGTCATTACAAAATGGTACCTAATATATCACTCACTCCCAATTCTTCCAACAGAAAATATCTATGTATTTATTGGCAGATGGCAAAATTGTTAATTGTTCCCAATAGCACTCACTTCATGTAATGCAATTTTAGGGCCAGAATTTGCCCTTGGATCAACTTGTCTTCAGTGGTTTGGAGCCTGTAGTTGGCTTCTAACACCAAGAGACCCTTTGACAGTCAGATGCCATGCCTGTCTTTGGAGCTCTCTTTTAATCTCGGCAGATAAAAAGTTATACTTTGTCTTGGTACATGTGTGCACCAGGCACTTCAGGAATCATAAGTAAACAAGACCCTAACTTCAACAACTCTGTTCTGAAAGGTAGGTGGATTAAGACATTTTCAAGAGACAGATTCAGAATGACCTTTTTTGAAGGAGAGTTCAATTAAAACCTCAAAAACTCAGCAAAGAAAAAGACAGTTGAGAAGATTTATAACTAGAGATAAAGTAAAAGCAGAAGTAATGGGAAGGTGGTGAGTACTTACTAGGCCTCATATTAGCAGAATAAAGAAGTGTAATCAAGAATCAAGTTTAAGATTGAAACAAACTGAAGATACAGCTGTTCACAGCTTTCTACCTAATATGTGGAGCTCATTGCCATGAGGTGTGCAGGATGCCAGAAATATAAATGGTTCTAAAAGCTATGAGGTACAATCATAAGTAAGTTCAGGGAATGCTATGAAATGTGAATGAAGGGTTGCAACCTCTGGCTCAGGGTTTCCCTAAATCACAGACTGCCAGCATCTGGAAGGATTTGCTATGGGGTCCATCATGTTATACTCATTCCATTTTCATTCCTATTTTCTGAAACAACTGCTACTGGCAGTGTCAGAGACAGGATCTCAGACTAGAAGAATCTTTAGTCCAACTCATCACAACCATGATTACAGGAGCTTAAGCACAGCTTTCTTTTCCTAAGAAACAGTGCTTTTTTCAAATTGTTGCACCTAAGACATCCCATGCAAAACAGTACAAGATCATTTACTCTGACAAGACACCTTAAAAAAAGGTCAAGAGTAGTTCAAAGTAAGAGCCTTATCTCTGACTTTTTTTCCTTTTATCAATTCTGATTAAATCATTAATGGTTCTTCTAAAGTAAAAGTATTTGTAATATTATATCACCTAAAGTCTGTCTTCATGTTGGATTTGTGTTGTCACCGTTGATTTATGTGCTTTTAATATATTGGTTTTAAATTTTCTGGAATGTTGATCAAGTCTTTAATGTAGCTTGAAATGTGTTCTTTCAATGTTTTTAATCCAATTTAAATCATTTAATGATTTAATCATTTATCCATAATGAATTAATAACATTTACTTTAGGAGTTGTCTTGACTAGATATACTTTGGTATTTTAGGTGGAAAAAGTACAACTCAATACTTTAGACATTTCAATGTAATTTTTTTAAAGTCACAAGTTCCAAAATTAATTACTTTGTCTCTAAATAAAAATAAGTGCCCTGGAAAGGCACTTGCTTTCATTTCTGTAGGTACAGGTTTGCAGTATATTCACATTCATGAAAATGAAACACTTTATTTCTGCATAAAGCAGCACATGCTTTTCCAGTGAAACTTATGTTGTTAACAATCTCTCTTCAGTACTCCACAGGGTAGCAAATGTGTGCACACATGCAGACACTTAGAGGACAGTATATACATTACTTCTGGCTATAAATAAAACTAACAAAAAAGTTCAACTAAGCACAAAAGAAAATAAATAAAATAAAAGTTATATGTCTAATCAAGATTTTAATGCCCAGGATTTCCTGCAACAATAGAGGGCAATTTCCTCCTCCACTCACATAAGAGTGGGGCAAACAAAATCAGCTATGGGTTTGTGCTGGGGCTGAGATGCAGCTAATTTTTTCCACAGCAGCTCTCACAGCTCTGTGCTTTGCATTGGTAATGAGGAAGGTGTTTGGGTGGTGCTGAGAAGTGCTGACACAGAGCCAAGGCCCTCTTTCCAACATTCCCACCTCACCAGCAGGCTGGGGGTGGGCAAAATCTTTAGAGTGTTCTCAGCAATAGAGCTAGGAAAAAGGAGAAGGAAGTGGGAATATTTCTTATTTACTACTTACCTTCCTGAGCAACCTCTATTTATACTGAACTTCCCAGGCAGGGGTTGGACATGGCTTGCTGGTGGGAAGCAGAGAATAAAATCTTTTGTTTCCCTCTGCTTCTCTGTCTGTGACCTGTACTTTTGCTTTATTAAAATGGCATAATCTTAATCCAGAAGATTTTCCCATCTTACTTTCTCCCCAACCTGTCCTGCTTAGAGGGAGCATGATAGGGCAGCCTCAGTGGGCACCTGACATCCAGGCAAGGTCAGCCCACCAAAAAGTCACTCTGATAAAATATTTGACAGATTCCCACATTGCATCTGAAGCCATGCTACCACTAGTGAAAAGGAACAGAAAAACTGTCCTACCTCTGCTTAGAAGCCTACACTGGAGGATAAATTTTACTTAACATTCCAGCTAAAATTATTCTTTCAAACACAAACGATGGGAAATGTCCATTTATTTCAGTAGATCTCATACTCCATTTGGCTTAAATGACAACATTTAGAAAATACTATTACCGTTTTCCTTTGATTCTTTTTGGCCTAATCACAGGCCTCAAAGTGTAAGTATTGGCTGTTTATGTCTACACATAACACTCTGGGAAGGTGAGAATTATGCTTTTGCTGATCTGCTACCACAATGAAGCAAAAGACCCTTGCCACCTCCATGTTCCTTGTGCTAGCAAAAAACATGGACAACTCTTCAAGCTGCAGTAACAGCAAACTTCTCATTGCATAAACATCTTTCTCACAGTATAAATGGGTTGGAAGGAGGAAAGAAGAAAAGATTAAATGCCAGATTATTTTATGAAGAACAATATACTTTATCCCTGACTCAGCCAAAACCAAGGATGAGAAAATAGCCCAAAAGAGAAAAATGAGACAGTCAAAAACCGTGCTATGTCTGTGTCAGCTGTAGGAAAATGTTAACAAACTAACCGTGTGTTTTTTAATCAATTAGCTGGTCTATCTCTTATTAAGCTACATAGAAATTGGCAAAAGCTTACCAACGTTTTATCTGACTGCCATTTCTGCTTTGATTTTCTTATCCTTGAAGTTACCATATGCATTAGTTTGTCTTTAAAGTCTGCTAGGAAATCATTAACATGCCCATCTGTAGAATGAAACAAGGCTGAAGCACAGGTAACAACAAGAAAAAGTGAATCTAAACACCATCTTCACTGTCAAGATTAAGCATGTTCCTCTAGTTCTATGTCCATATGAGATTTCAGCCCTCAAACACAACCAAATAAAGAAAATATATAGACTTACTTACTTGGACTTGTGTCCACTTACTTGGACACAGTGCCACTATCTCCATTACCTTCAAGTTGCCTACATTTAAAACTGCTTAGGTCTTTAATTTCTAAACTTTTATCTTTTATAAGATCCTGATCCAGTTAGTTTGGGAGAGAGTGCCATATTAAAACATCTGGGGTTCATCAAATGTGCTCTTTTTAACAGAGGTTCGGTGCGATCAATCCCAGATGCTCAACAACTAAGGTTACACATAAACTGTTCCTAGATTTTAGCCAAAATCATATTCATCTCCCCATACCTTAAAAGCAGAACTTATTTAAATAGATATGATTTAGATTTAAATAATTTATTAAAAACAAAACCAAAACAAAACCAGAAAGAATGAAAGAAAGGAAGGAAGTAAAAATTGTGAATGAACCTCTTTTAAAATATGAGTTAGACAGCTTAGTTTTCATGCCACTTTAGGCTGGATTTTCAGTGTTATCTGTCGTTAGACTTCAGTAAGACTTCTAGTCATAAGTTCTTTCTTTCAGTTGCTTACATTTTGAGGCACCAGGATGACCAATTCAAACTAAAATCTTTCAAGGAGGTCTGGGCCAATTCAGTTCAAATCTTCTTGAGAAGTAAGACTGGGAAGAAGTGACACAATAGTTTTCCCACGAGAAAAAAATATCCCAGAGAACAGTTAAAAATTCTCTCAAACCAAATGCAGTGAAGAAGGACCTTGAGGTTAGGTGAGGAAGAGAGGGAATACAAGGAACCCTGCAAGTCCTTTGGCCATTGCTATGAAGTTTTAGCTTGACTTTAATATACTCAGTTATTATTGCTTGGGGAGCATTTTTAAACTCAAACTCCCCCTCATTGTATGCATACTTGGCACTGCCCAAGAAGCATCAGTTCACGTGTTTGCTGGTGCTAATGAACACAGAACTGTAATGGGAATGTTCCAATTTCCAGGCATTTTAGTAGACATTTGATTGAGTTTTTTTTTTATTCCTGGAATAAAGCTGCCATTTGCATGAGTGTAGGACACATAATGTGTATCTGGTGTAATTTCTACTTCCCTGCTTAAAACCAGATCTTGTTTATTAAGGATATTCTGAGCTGAAGAAAGCACCAAAAGGAAAAAAATAGCTAACTTATCCAAAGTAGATTTCTTCTCTTCATGAATGTAACAGTTTTAAAAGCTATTATCGAGTGAATTTCCAAGGTCAGAATTAAACAAAAGCATTCCCTTAATCCAAAGGTAATTATGATTTTATAATGATATTAATGTCTCATTTCTAGTCTTGTTAAACCTCTCACTGATTCAATAGCCTGTATCACAGTTTTAACAATTGGGATAAGGTATTGACTTCAGGGGTAAAACCAGAATCTTTCTATGGGACTTCAGGGTGCATTCTTTTTATAGGTCTAATTTACAATAATGACTTCTTTTAATTCAATACTTATGGGTCTTTTTAAAATGGTGTTCAGAAAGATGAAAGATAATTAATAACAAAAAACTCAGCAAATTCTCAAATTGGACTACAATGGTTAAATTAGCTTTTGATGGTGAAAGAAAATAATTGCCTTCTCTTCAAAAGGTTTATATTCTGGCAAAGCATGCCAGAAAGAAGCTCTTTTGTCATTGCTTATTTATGCTGTAATATTGTCTAGGAGCTTCACCATTCAGCAGAAACCCAATTTGTAAACTTTTGCAAAGCAGTTACTGACACTTCTCTGAAGGAGACCAAGGAAGTAAACTTTGTAAGTCTATTGTCAAATAAGATGTGGCTTTTACATAACTTCTATGCAAATCAAAGTGCCCAGTGTTTGTGAGCTTATTCTCTATAATTACACAACATTTTCCTCTAATGATTTTGTTGGGAGTGAGGAGAAAAAAAAACAATATGTTTGCTGCTAAACAAGCCTGACCTTTACCAGTTTGTAAAAAAATTATGTCTTACCTTCCCATTACACATACCTCATCTGCCTGGCCTCAGCTGTCTAGCACTGAACCAAAACAGAATGTGTCATTTACATTGGAAATTAAAATTTTTAGGACAGAAAATGTTTCTAGAATGGGAAAAGGTGGACTGTTTTCTCAGAATTTCAGATTCCCAGTGTAGCCAAGAAGTGTAAAACCCCTTCTTTTATAAGATGATTACAAAACTTTCTTCAAGGCTCTCTCCCCTAAAACTGAGCATGGAAACTATGGGGAAAGAGGTTGCTGAAATCAGGCAAGGCAGAGTTTCACATGACAGTTATAATAAAAAAATTATTAAGTTTTAATAAATCAAGAGGTTTTCTGATCATCCAGACCAGAATAAGGTCAATTTGTGCAAAATAAAGGTCAATTTGTAACTTATTCCTTCCACAATCAAATCTTAATATATATTTTAATATAAAACACAAGGACTTGGTTGTTTAATACAATATTAAGAATCAAGGAGAAGACATCTCAGATAAAAGGTGAGATTGGGAAATAAAAATAATGAAAAAAGAGAAATCTTCAAGAACTTGGGGAGGGGGAAACAGGTCCGATAAGGGGAGGGGGGGCAGAATTTGTAAAGGAAAAGTTCAATTAAGTCGGTTTTTGTCTACTTTGAAAATGTTTTAGGTTATCTTAAGGTTTTGGAAAAATGAGTGAAGAAAAATGAATGAATGAAAAGACAGAGCAAATTAATTTAAATCTGAGCATCTCTATGGCACATTTTATCACATCAAATCTTTCCCTCTGAATTCAGGGAAATACTGTATGAAATGATATATATGTAGAAAAGAAAGAGAGGGAAATGTAGTATGAAAAAAGAAGAAACAGAGATAATTTTGAATCTTCAAGTCCAAATTCCCTTCCTTTTAGCCACTTTGATTAACTGGACTTGCGTAAGAAAGTAAAGAAGCAACCAAATAACCTATTAAATTCATGAAGAGTTGCATCTGTGTCATCAAAGTTCTCCATTAGGCTCAGTATCCCTAAACTGCAGCTGCTCCTCATTAGTTTAAGAAGGATAAGAAGGAAATGTATGAGAAATGGATAGGCAGTCTTCTACATTTAGAAGATGAAACATTTTTCCTCTCTGATGTGTCATTTAGATATTAAAAAAAATTATTACAGGAATTTTTGCAATTAAATAACTTGGCAATATTTAAAAATAACTTTTTCATATACAGTATAACTCTTCAATGGATAATGATTTTGTTATATGCAATGAGACTGCAGTGTGATACGGTATGCAAATCTTTCCCTACCAATGACCTCTGGAACATTTCCCTTAAGGAGCTAATACTTGGAGAGAGAATAATTGGTAACTGGTCTGCTTAAGTCTGACAATTCCTAGGTTACCTATACACTCTAATGCAAACATCTCTTGAACTCTGCATCCTAGAATGTATCAGACCATAAAGATTCAGTAATCAGATAAAGCTGGCGGCTGTATTTCTTCAGGCTTCATACATCAAAGACAGAGACAACATTTTGAGTTATTTTAATGTCTGCTGAATAGAACATTTTGAATCTCCAGTTGAAAATAAATGTTTTGTGTCACAAGCCTGTATCTAATCTGTTCTAAGCCTTTTGGCGGTCACTAAAGCCACCTTTTACAGAAAAGAGGATGAATATGAAATAAATAACCTATTCCAGTATGAAAAACAATTACCAAGAGGCTGATTTTTCTTCTGTTTCCACTGGTGAAAAAATCCATGTTTTATCTCAGTGAGGTCTTTTTAATCTAAACACAGCCATACCCAGGCAGAAGAAACGGCATCTCCTTCCTGTTGTAAACCCAGTTGCCAGAGTCCAGCTTGCTTTTATCTACCTGTGAGCAGAAAGCCCACAGACAACCAACACAGATAACATTCGGTGTCAATCTGTCTCTGAGCTGAAATTTGTTGGATTACCAGTATGATTTTTTTAAATACAGAGAAAATTATACCACATAATTTAGAGTCAACTTTTTTCAGATGGAATGAATCAAACCTTGAAGATACCCAAGATGGAAGAATCAAAATTCAAGCATATAGATGGAAAAGCTAAAATGCTGCCAGGGTCATTCTTGTCATGTTCTGTCAGTTGCTCAGTCAGGAGTTTCCAGTATCACTGTAAAAACCATGTCACTATAGAATGCAGAAAAGTGCAGGAATATTGGATTGAGGATTGAGAAGAGCAATGCTTTTCAATATGAGCTTCAATTGATCTAACTTTGAACTTGGATATGACCTCAATATGGGCCATGAGTGCTGAGAGATCTGGCAAACCCCATAGCAAGGCTCTCACAATCATTTGGAAAAGATTGTGGCAGTCAGGTGCCCGAGGACTGGAAGAAAGTAAATGCCCTCCTGGTCTCCAAAAAAAGGCAAGAGGGAGAAACCAGTGAGCTAGAGACCAGTCAGCCTCACCTCAATGCCTGGGAAGGTGATGGAACACCTCATTCTGGAGGCCATCTGTATCTATATGGATGACAAGAAGGTGATCAGAAGTAAGCAGCAGAGATTTACTAAAGGTAAATCAGGCTTGACCAACCTGATTGCCTTCTGCAACGAGACAACTACCTGGGTGGATGAAAGGACACAGTGGGTACTGTGTACCTGAACTTTAGCAAAGATTTCAACTGTGTCACATCATCCTCATAGGTAAACTTGGAAAGCATGGGTTAAATGAGTTAACAGTGAGATGGATTGGCAACTGGCTGAACAACAGACCCCAGAATGGTTTTGTCAGTGGCATGCTGTGTAGGTGGAGGCCTGTCACTAGTGGTGTCCCCCAAGGAGCAAGAGTGGGCCCAGTATTGCTTAACTTATTCACCCATGACTTGGATGAAGGGGCAGATGTCTCCTGGCAAGTTCACTGACGGCACAAAGCTGGGAGTGGCCACTACCCCAGAGTGCTGTGAGCTCTTCAGAAGGACCCTGACAGGCTGGAGAGATGGGCAGAGAAGAATCATCTGAAATTCAACAGAGAGGTGCAGGGTCTTGCACCTGGGGAGAAACAACCCCGTGGTCCAATACAGGATAGGGGCTGACCTGCTGGGAAACAGCTCTGTGGAGAAGGATCTGGGGGTCCCAATGGACAACAAGCTGTCTGTGAGCCAGAAGTGTGTTTTTGTGACCAAGAAGGCCAATGGTGTCTTGGGGTGCATTAGGAAGAGCAGTGCCAGCAGGTTGAGGGAGGTGATCCTGCCCCTCTGCTCAGCCCTAGTGAGGCACATCTGGAGTGCTGTGTCCAGTTCTGGGCTCCCCACTACAAGAGAGACAGGGAGCTCCTGGAGCAGGTCCAGAGGAGGGTGACAAAAATGATTAAGGGACTGGAGCATCTCTCTTATGAAGATAGAGAGGAAAGAGTGAAATCTGTCCAGCCTTGAGAAGAAGCAACTGAAAGGGGTCCTTATCACTGTCTATCAGTACCTGAAGGGAAGGTGTCAAGAGGGTGAAGCCAGGCTCCTCTTGGTGGTGCCAAGCAATAGGACAAGAGGCAATGGGCAGAAATTGATGCACAAGAACTTCCACCTGAACATAAGGAAGAACTTTTTTACAGTAGCAGTAACTGTTCACTGGAACAGACTCTCCAGAGGGTTGGTGGAGTGTCCCTCACTGGAGACATTCAAGAACCTTCTGGACACAATCCTGTGCAATGTGCTCTGGGACGACTCTACTTGAGCAGCAGGGTTGGACCACAGGACTCACTGTGGTACCTTTCAATCATACCTCCTGTGATTCTGTGATCTTAGGCAGTAGGTTGGTCAAGATAATTTCCAGGTGATTCCTCTTGTTCATTATATACTTCTACCATATCACTGTTCAGGTTTACAAATCATGAGGATTAGAGGATTGGACTATAGTTTCAGTTTTTCATAACACAATATATCTCAGCATACAATGACAAGTATATAGAAAATAAGTTCAACAATATTTTCAAAAAGTATAGAACCATTACAGTCATTTTTTTTTTAATTGAAGCCACCAGTGAAACATATCCAAAGAGCTGTCTGAGGCTATATAAGAACTTGGCATGGTGTAAAAAAAATTAAAATAAAGTCAAAACACAAACATTAAAATAAACTCAACGAAAGTATGTCACTTAAAGGACACAAATTTCAAATAAATATAAAAGAGTATATTTAAATTCATATACTTTTTCTCACATGAATATATTAGACTGTAAAAAAGGATATTACTTTCTTTCTGCAAAATGTAAAAGCCTTTTCTTCTGCAAAGGAAAAGGCATCAATCAAGCAAGACCTTAATTGTAATTGATCTCTAGTGGAAAGATCCTGATAAAACATATCTGGAATGATGCAGACAGGACTTCTGAAAAAAGAGTTCACTGATAGATGCTCACCATGTTTGCTACACTAAGTAGTACTCATAAAATAAGTTAATTTGTAAAGCTTGGAAAGTCAGAATGGTAGCATGATTCAATGCAATAACATCAGGAGCAAGCAGGAAACAGATCCCATCTCTCATGAGCTACAGTGGCTGACACAAAAAAGAAAACCATATTTCCTCTTCTTTCAACTATCTGCAATTAATAAGCAAATGATAGGATTGTTGTCATACTGCTTTTGGCCATTTAAAAATCTCATGCCAGTCACAGACTGATGGGATAGAGACATTTTACCAAATCGGTGGAGAAAAATGACATTTCTTAGTGAAGAGTCTAAAGCTGCCTGGGATGAGTCTGGGAAAAGGAAGCTGAATTTAAACACAAATTAAATGAACTTAATTGTAGGATCCCAAACTCATTATTACTGCAGTAACTGCAGATAAAACTGGAATTATTCTGTCCTATTTGCAGTTCATTTATACCATTTGACTTCTGGCATCTTACATCCCGTGCAAGTCTTTACTTATACTTGTAGCAGGGATACATATGTTATAGCAGGTTTACCAATGCACAGATTCTTAAAATATCTAGGTTCTGTTGTATTGCTAAAAGATGTATGCATGTTTTCACTATATTTATTGAGTTCCTTAAAAATGACCAATGAACACCCAAAGATTAATAATCTGTGTGTAAAAAATCATGATATTACAGTCATACTGAGAAAAGAGTAGTTGTGTGAAATTATTCAAAATTTAAGACAAAAATATATGCTAAAAGTATTTATGGTGAGTGGAGTGCATAATTCCCTTGGTTACATGGAATTACTGTGTCAAAATGAAACCCAAGTTGCTTTTGCTATTTCTTTCTAAAATCTACAGTAATAGATAATTTTAGAAAAGCTAAAGTTATCATAGTTGATACACCTCATGTTTACTATAGATTTAATGCATCGATGTTTTACTTCTCTTTACTTTTCTATGACTACATTTCTACATATTTAGTGCTTCACTAAATGATTGAGACACCTCAGTCATCAAGTGACTGAGATCAACGTTGATAGTTTTATACAGAAAAATGGACTTATCTCTGTTACTGTCCTGAAGACTAACATTGTTAAAGAAACAAAATTGATTGCTTAATATTTTCTTTCACAGCCTTTCCAGTTCACAGAAATAACATGCTGATCATCTTTCTATATGCATGACTGACACACTGCATGGGACACTTGTGACTCAGTCCATGTTGGAGGCAACTGTGTTTTCTTCTGTCTATAATTCTAGAATCTACTGAGGAAAAACTGGCCCTGGTACGTTGCTTCGAACAGCTCAGAAGTATTCTGCAAGATGGGAAGGGATGGTACCTGAGCAATGAAATAGCAGCCAGCAGCCTGTGGATTCCCCTTGGCTCTGGTCTGCATGCAGGCATCTTGGCAGAGGCTCTTCAGATACACAGAGTGAATTTTTAACAGGAGCTGCAGTGTGGTCAGCAGGGTCATCTTAAACTGCATCAGATCAAGGCAGGAAAACAGATTAGGGCTTCTGAAGCTCATGCTGAAGCTAAGCCAGTAGAAGGGTTTGTGAAGGCAAATAAATCATGATTGCTTTAGGTGGGCCGTGATTTCTGCAAAGGGAGGCTGAACAAGTCTTTTGATGAATGCAGCATACACTATGCTCTAAGGTGGCTGGCAGTGTTCCTGGTGAAAGGACAAAGTAAATTATGATCCAGTGAACTGACTTCATGCCACAGCTTTATACTGTCACTCACCAGGACACTAGCTTTGAGCTATGCTTCATTCCCCCTGCTCTAGGCTGAGCTGAGATCATATGGCTTTAGTGCTTGGATTGCTACAGCAATTTTAGTTCTGTTCCTATTCTGCTGCAGGAGTAAATAATGAGACAAAGAGATGCCAAGTAGCTGAAAGACAAGTTCAGCTGCATTATGAGAAATCAGGGATGAGAGAAGATACTGTGTAATTAATTTTGTTAATACACAGACTCATTCAATTTGCTCCTGCAATGAGTACTCTTCATAATAAATCAAAACCCACCACATTTGATCATGAGAAACCTATTTTTGTGGCAGTGTTGCTAAATAATCTAGAGAACTCAATGTACTTACAGATATTTATTTTTGTTCTGGTCACAACTTTTATGGTGACACTGTATTCTCACTGCTAATGCTGGACATTGTACCTCTCCTTCACGTCTTCACATCTGTCCTGCACTACAGAATGTTATTCCAATAGTGAATGAAATATAAAAAAATTAATCAGTAGCCCTGGAAGATAAAGGAAGAAATCACAGAATTTTTTGGGTTGGAAAAGAACCTTAAGATCCCCAAGTCCAGCCATTTGCCTAACACTGCCAAGTTCAGCACTGAATACCACCCTTAAGTGTCACATCTACATGTCAAATACCTCCAGGGACGGCGACTCAACCACTTCCCTGAGCAGCCTGTTCCAAAACAATGATGATGTGCAACTCAGGTTGGAAAGAAAGAGCAGTCTGATATTTCTTTTCAAAGCAGATAATATTCTTCCGCTGACTGATACAAGATCTTGGCTTGATTGTTAGATCACATCATTTTGTCTTCTTTAATATTCTGGATGCAATTAATTGCTAGGTCTGACATTCTAATGATTTATATCTCTGTAAATTATGTTAGAATTAACTGTAACATAATTTACGCAGTAAATGAATGTTTTCTATAAGTTCCTCTTATCAGGTGGTCTGTGGTCTGAGGAAGGGGGTCTGGGTGGAGGAAAGGCACATCTGTGAAACAGCAAAGGTCGTCTCTGGTGCGATCAGCTCCATCTGGCAGAGACCAGGAGGAGACTGCGGGGTGGGGAAAGCTAAGCAGACCCAAATCACAACCTTGGGACTTTTGGTAGCTTTTGTCCCTCTGACTACCCCAATAATTTTCCACTAACTTTTTGAAGATCACTTGTTTAAGGACCTCTTCATCTCCCCTACCCCAGCTTTTTGTGATCTGACACCTTCAGACACCTCCGATTCTGCACCACTCTAAGCCTAGCAGGAGTTGAAGGACTTACAAACCAAAAGAGACTGGTTCCTGTAGCTGAATTTCAATGATAAACCAATGGAATTTGCTATCTAAGTGCCCAAATCACCCTACAAAATTAGTATTAATTGATTCACTTCAAACCATTTGAAATATATACATTTATTTCAAGAGCTATACATCAGAACTTTGCTAGTAACACATTTATTATCTTATTTTGCAGATCCTGGCCAAAAAATAACAGCTTTGAGAGTCAAGAACTTGTCAAGAAGCAGCTTTATTGACCATGCCTTCAAAAGCAGTGAGAGCATTAAACATAATATTTTACTGGGAAAGGCTGGAAATGCAAAGTATTTTTGGCCTGATACAGTAAATAATTTTCTTTTTTGGTATGGCAAATAAAGGCATCTCTATCAAAATAGATCATCCTTCAGGCTAGTATACTCTGCTTTTCTAAAAACCATGCCCTTCTTCCTAAGGATATATTTGTGTGTATATGAAAGGCAAAGACAGATGAATCAGATTAATAGTATTGGAGCATGTCAGCCTGAGATCCTGTAAGCATCAACGCTTGCCAATAGCCGGCCACAGTCAGAGTGAGAACATAAGGCTCACATTACCCCCATCCTCCCCTGAGCAGATACAAATCTCAGATGTGTCAAGTGTGTGTTCAGTGCTGGTTAATACCAGCGAGAGCAGTTCCTTCCTCAGTCTCATGACTGACACCAGTACAGCACCAGCCAGGAAAAAATATTTCTCTGCTCAGAATGGCATTTCATGTACTTAATTTTGAAATAATTTCTGGGGCCATCCTCCATGTTGAATATTTCCACTGCTTCCTGAAAGCCTCCTTTTTTATCCATCAGCTGAGAATTATTTCAGTCAAGTTTTTCTTTCAATGTTATGCCAAGGTTATTGATTAAGCAGTTGCATAGGATCATATTTTCAAAATGCTCACCTATTTGTCTGTAACTATTTTTCTGTTATTTGATATATTTGAACAACAAAACAAGCATCAGAACATAAATTCAGGTAATACCACATGTGAATACTTCTTTAACCATCCACATGCTGTGACACACGCGGTCAAGTATGTTGATGTATACACAGATAGCTGGGAGAAGAAAATTTGGGATAACCTGGATAAACCACCAGTGAAATTTTTAGTGTTCTGCTGATACATTTAAGCTATTAACAGGCAAGGAGACAGGCTCTTGAATATGCAATCATTTGTAGAGCTATGAAAATAGACCAATCATACATTTAACAGATTTAGATCTTTTGACTTAAAAAAAAATTGTCTTTTATAGTTAAAACCAAAGATCAGACCCAGTCTTCTAGTAGGCTCACTTTATGCAGTGTAAGGTTGCTAGAAGGTCTACCTGGCATTTTAGCCTTTGTGTACTAAAATATATTTTAAAACTCTCACAAATTAGGTTTTCATATTTCAGTAATCATTTTAATGTCCACAGCCAAATTCCAAGACATACAAAACACAAGCCTAATATGAAAACATTTCATTTAAGCTTGAAAAGCCATCTCTTATCATTAAAAAAGCTAAATTAGAAAAGAAAACAAGAAAGTTAAAGATGTAATATTCTGCAACTATTTTGGGTTTGTAATGCGTGAAACAGACTTGGTATACACAGGACACAAATTAAAGCTATGGATAAATAATAGTTGCTAGTCTCAATTGTACATGAAATGAAAATGCAAGTATATTTTTTTCCACAGAAACTATAATTACTTATTTATGTCTTTCTATTCTAAATGACTCCTACAAGTACTAGCCAGGGATATTGATGTCTCCTAGTAGTTCAGAAAGTAAAGGATTTCCTTTCGTAATATCTGTTTTCAAATCTCACCTAAACTTAGAAGCAAAACTCATGTTAGAGAGCTGGTTTTTGTAGCTAGATTTTCTGTCCAGCTAATGAAACCATTGACAGAGTGTCAGTCACAAGACAAGATTGCCAGCCTTGCTGTCCTCGAGGGGAAGTGTTTAATGAAGGAAACATACACTCTGAATATAAATCCTTCATAATTTATAACACAGCCCTGAAACCAAAGTTACTGAATGTGCCCTGGTATGACATGGAAGAAATATGGACGCCAACGCCCCAATTGCCCAATTTTTCTGTAAGACCTCCAGAACATGTTCCCATGCTTATTAATATCCAGACACATCAGAAGAACTAGTATTTGCTGGTGGGTCTTGATTTCTCTGCTCCCTCTCTGCTGTATAGAAAGGAAATTCACTTCTTTCACTTTGTGGGATGTACTTGAGTGATCTTGTGGGAAGGATTCAAGACATGCCCCCAGAAGCTCTGGAGAGATTCAGTCTGGTGCGTCCATGGAACTAACACCAGGGAAGCAGAGCAGGGCAGTGCTTCAGTTTTCATGAAGTAATGGCATTTTCATCAGCACAGAAAGCTTGACTACTTCTGTGCAGAGAGTAACACTGAACCATCATGAGTAAGAGTCCAGTGGAGAAATAGTTTGGTGACAACTTCAAAGTCCCAACTTGTCAGCTTCTAAACTTAAAAAATTGCAGTCTGGTGATTTATAGTGAGCACAATGAGAACATAAAAATGTTTTCAAAAACATTCTTCTTTTGAAGCAAACAAATCTGAGACCTTTGGTCAGCAAAGCTCTTCCCTTACTGACCCAAGTGTAACATTAGAGTCTTTATGAAACAAGAATACAAGTTCAGTAACAAAACAGTCCTCAGTGTGATCTCTCTCATTACAGATGAAAGACCAGAATCTCAGATTATTCTCTATTCTATTTGTAGACTTTAGGCCTAAAACAACAAGCAATTAAAAAGTCATTTTAAATGCAAATAAATCTGGGGGGAAAAAAAGCTATTTTTATTTCTAGATGTACTTGACAAAAGCCATTTAATCTACTACATGTTGCAAGATAAGATGCTATTAAATATTTATAGGGAAGAAACACCCATATTCTTATGAAAAGGACAGTATTTCTGCAGTAATTGCTGGAATGAAATATAATTTCTGGTTACTAAAACATCCTTACTAGTTCTATGCATTAATATTAAGGTGAATGACAAATTCAATAACAGTGCAAATGACAATCCAAAAGTGGTATGCAAAATGTCTCCCCCAGGAGTATCAGTTTAGTTTTTGGATCATATCCAAAGTGCTCAAAATTCTTTGAAATTCTTCCTATTGGTTTCAATAGGGTCAGACCCCTATAACATTATATCACTCTACAGGTTGTTGAACCTAATATTGCTCAATTGTTGAACCTGAAGGTCAGCAGTCTGGTAGTTCAGTATTTGCCTTGAAGAGATATTTCCTTAATATTTTTTATATTTTTCTACCATCAGTTTTATTTAAAAGCACTACTTTTTTTTTGTCTCTCACTTTCCTTCTTTTGCCACAGTTGCAGAAAAGTCATGTAGCAGATTTTAATTAGGAAAGGCTCTGCTTGGCAGAGTACCACACCTTCATTTCTGCAAAATGAGTCACAGGTTCAACCTGTGCCCAAATTAGTATCAGTAATAATATAACTAAGAAAAACAAAACCTTGTTCAGATAACTGAAAGCACAATCAAACCCATACATCAATTAAAACCCATCAATTGCAAAAGCAAGATTTGATATTCAACTTTCAAAAACTCCTGACATATATTCATTTAATGTTTCAAACTTAACATACTATTAAGTTTAATTTAGCTACTTCCTCTTCTTGAAAGCTCATTACAAGTTACATTTTAATTCTTGGGTTCTGCTTTTCAAGTATATTCATCTGGATATGAGTGCAAAGAAATCCATTGTATTAAAAAAAATTAACCATTTTTCTTGAGGAGAGATGTGCTTGGGACAACAATGAACAATTAGTTGTCCACATAGGCAGCAATGTTCTATTCATGTTACTAAATTCATGTGCATGTGTAAATGCAAATATGGTCAATTAAATTCTACCAAGTCCCAGATTATATTTCAGGGTGGAGCTGGGGCTGACAGTGAGAAGATACGTCAAAGTTCTCTCAACAGCTGCTTGTGGTATCCTGGTATTCTTCTGGAGGAAAACCAGGGAGATTTTATCTCCATGCCAAAATCTTCCATCATATAAACCCAGATTGGTGCACACACTGCAAACTACACAGAACTGTGATTGTGGCTTCACCCTTGAGGCAGTGTGTCTAACAGAGGAACAAAGTGTGGCTGTTCCAATCCTTTACAAATTTTCAGAACTATTGTCATATTATAACAAGCACAAAAGAGATTTTTCTTTCTCCTTAGGGTTAAAAATTAACCTTGTATTAGATCATAATAAATACACATACTCATGAAGAGAAATTGGCTTGTGCTATGTTTAACATAGAGAACACTTCATCAACATTTTAAGACTTGCCACTCTATTTTTCTTGTAAGATACCCATGCAAAGAACACCCTTGTGATCTATGAGCAGAAAATTTCATTAATTTATTTTAACTAAAAAAAAATAA
>WAAE01012313.1:12166-145664 GCA_013400495.1 Nicator chloris | reverse complement strand
AGCCATGGGATCCCATTCCCTGTCTGGGTGAGTCCTCACAGGAGCCATGGGATCCCATTCCCTGCCTGGGTGAGCCGCTGTGGGAGCACAGGGAAGGAGGGAAGTGCCCATCCCAATCCAGGCCGTCCCGTTTGCCGGCGGGAGCGAGGCCGGAGTCCAACGGCCTTTGGCACTCCCAGCCCCAACAAACCAGCCCCGTGCCGCAGCTGGGAGCTGCCAATGCGCAGCTGCTGCCATTTCTAGATGAACTTGAAGCATTTGGTCTTGTCGTGGGGCAGGCGGGTCTTGAAGAGGACCGAGTCGACGCGGAACTGGGTGTAGAGCAGGGGCATGTACCCGTACACCTTCACGAAGAAGTTGATGCACTTGTGCCGCTCGTGGAAGTGGGAATCGTCGTGGGAAAGCGCCTGTGGGCAGCCGGGGCAGCGGAACGTCCAGCGGGAGGTCACCTGCCAGGAGGGACAGAGGGGTCAGTGCCACGCTGCCCACAGCGCCCAGCGCTGCGAGGGCGCTCGGGCACGGACGGAACCTCAGCATGGATTGAGTTGGACGGGAGTTCAAAGCTCGTCCAGTCTCACCCCTGCCAGGGGCAGGGACACCTCCCACTATCCCAGGGTGCTCCAACCTGGCTTTGGACACTTCCAGGGATCCAGGGACAGCCACAGCTTTTCTGGGCACCCTGTGCCAGGGCCTGCCCACCTTCACAGCCAACAATTCCTCCCCAGTGTCCCATCTAACCCTGCCCTCGGGCAGTGGGAAGCCATTCCCTGTGTCCTGTCCCTCCATTCCTTGTCCCAAGTCCCTCTCCAGCTCTCCTGGAGCCCCTTTAGGCCCTGGAAGGGGCTCTGAGCTCTCCCTGGAGCCTTCTCTTCTCCAGGTGAACCCCCCCAGCTCTCCCAGCCTGGCTCCAGAGCAGAGATCATCTCTGCCATGGGCTGGGAACCTTTCACCAGACAGGGAATTCAGCCTGATTTAACCCTGTAGTGTCAAACCTCAATTCACCCGCTCTGTGGCAGGGATTTGGCTGATTCCAAAGGCTGAGCTTTCCCACTGGAGCTGGATTTCCCTGGAGCAGACACCACTCACTTCCCCAATCACAGCTTCTCCAGCAACGCCAGCCCTGAGCCAACCCCCTGGCTTTACCTTGATGGGAGGTTTCCTGGTCAGGTGGGACACCAGGAAGTTCATGGCGATGTCCTCGCAGTTGATGTACTCGTCCACCATGTCGCGGATGGCCTGGGGCATCACGTATGAGTACAGGTACGCGTAGTACTGCAGCGGGGAAAGGCACGGCGTCCCCAGGTGCTCCAGGGGACAGCAACACCGGGGACAACTGGGGTGTGTCTCCACAGGGGACAGCAACACAGGGGACATTTGGGGTGTGTCTCCACAGGGGACAGCAACACACGGGACATTTGGGGTGTGCTTCCACAGGGGACAGCAACACGGAGGACATTGGGATGTTCTTCCACAGGGGACAGCAACACAGGGGACATTTGGGGTGTGCTTCCACAGGGGACAGCAACACGGGGGACATTTGGGATGTGCCTGACTCAGAACTCAAGGATGCCAGTGGAGACATTCCCCGTAACGGAGTTAATCCCGCACCGAGATCCGCTGTAGCCGCAGCAACCGCAAATGTCCCGCGGCCACCACCCTCTCTCCTGGGAGCTCAGAAATCAAGGAATGAGGGTTCCAGCCCCCTCAGATCCTGCTCTCTGCTGCTGTGCAGTCAGCCCAGCAGGAATAACCACTGGATACCCTTCCCAATGCACTCAGGACCAGGTTCTGGCTGAGTTTCAGTTTGGAGGAAGTGAGGGGGAAGGAGCAGAGAGCTCCCACATTTGTCCTTAAAAACCCCCAACCCTCCAAAGCTGCAGCCTCAGGTGGCCGTGAGCAGGAAGGGGCAGCCCCAGGGAGGTCTCACCTTGTGGAAGAAGGCAGCACCAGTGAGCACCATGGAGAGCTCGCAGGAGTAGTTGGAGTTGTAGAGCCAGGACTGGTGGGGGATGTCCCAGGCGTGGTAGCGCCCCGGGAAGCCCACGATGCGATCCCGGGCCTCTCTCCACACCCTGCAAACACAGAACTGTCCCTGAGACACACACCTGGGAGCCCATCCAGAGGCTCCCGAGGGGCTGCAAGGGATGGAGGAGTCTGTGCATAAAAGAGTTTGGCAACTGCTTATCCAAGGAATGCCCAAAGGGCAAAAAGGAAAACTGTTAAAATGGGCTCCTGTCCTAGAGCACAGCTGAGCTGCTTATGCACAGGGAAAGGGCTCCTAATCCATGAATTAGGGATTTTGTAGCTCATAAGGGCTGTTCTGAAGGTTTAAAAGAAAACTAAAGGCCAGAGCAGCCCAGGCTCAGCCTGGGAGGAGCCCAACATCTCCTGGTCTCTTCCCCAAATCCCTGTGACTTTCCATCTCCCAGCAGCTCAGTAAAGCCAAGACATCAACCTCCCTTAAGAAAGCTTCAAGTACAGGTTGGACGGGGCTTGGAGGACCCTGGGATAGTGGAAGGTGTCCCTGCCCAAAGCAGGGGTGGGACTGGATGAGCTTTGAGGTCCCTCCCCACCCAAACCATTCCAGGACTCTGGAAATTCCATAATTCCATAATTCTGTGAAAAGCTGCTGAGATGCTGAAGGCCCCGGTGTGTCCCAAGGGAAGACCTGGATTCCCAAAGCTCTTCATCCCAAACTGCAGCTTCCTGGGCTCTGGCCACACAGGAAAAGCCTCCAGGGCCCTGAGTGCCTCCTTCACCCCGACACGTGTTCACAGTCCAGCCTCGGGAATGAAATCCTGAGTTTTGCATGTGGAGCGTGGGATTGCTTAATGTTCTGCTCTCATCTGCAGCTCACGCTCCTCCAGAGAAATCCCCCAGGAGAGCTGCAACACTGGCAGGAGTAATTAAGGAAAAAGTCAGTGCCTGATGCCTCAGCTGGGAAACAAAGCCAGCTTGCACAGGCAGGGGTGCTGGCTTCCTCTGGATCGCTGAATCCCCCCTCTCTGCTGCTGCTCAGTGCCCAAGCTGTGACTCCAGACTGCATGAGAGAACTCCCTGCGGACACAGAAAGGTTTTTCCTTCTTCCAGGCACAAAATTGGGCAGAAAGTGCCATTTGGGGGTTTTTTCCCTCATTTGGATGTGAGTTTCTCCCACAAGCCCTGTTCCAGGAGAGCTGCAGGAGGAGAGCAGCTGAGGAGACCGAGATTCCTGAGCTTTCCTTATGGAGCACAGACGTGTTTGTTGTTCAGTCCTCCGTTCCAATTAATGAAACTCCAAGATAATCCCGAGGAATCAACACCACCAGCAGCTTCCCTGGCTCTATCCTCCAAGATGTATTTGTTTGCTGCAGTTCTTTCCTAAAACATGATGCTTTTTCCTTCCCAGCTCAGTCACAAAAATCAGGATTTCTCTGGACAATCGTTCTGGGGCTGCTCAGAGGGCTGCCTCCAGCTCCCTTCTGAGTGGCAAACAGGGAAAATCTATGCTTTTGGCCCCAAGGATCAAAGCCTGGAGCAAAGTTTTGACAAAGCACAGTTGTTGTGGGCAGAGGTTCACTCCAGTGCCAAGACTCCAGCAGTTCCTGGGAATGTGTTAACACAGGGAGGCTTTGTGGGAACAGGGTGTCTGTAAGCAGGGATATGAGTGAGAATAACACAGGGCACTTAGAACCTTCATTTGATGCTCTCCAGGGCTAATCAGCAAAACCTCAGCCAGGCAAAGGAAAACAGAGACCAAAAACGGGAGAAAACAGCCCAGTTCAGATAAAGAGCCTGGAATGGGGTGGGAAGGGAAGCCAGGAATCCTGACGCCTCCTCCTGCACTTTAATCCCTCTCACACCTCATTTCTCATCTCTCTGAGGGCGCCTGGTGGGTTTCCAGGCATTCTGTGCCTTTCAATCCTCCTCCCAAGCAGGTTTTGGTCCCCATCTCCCACCCCTGGGCAGCTGCTGGGTGTTCTCTGGCTGGGAACTGCAGTCCCTGCTCCTTGTGCTGCCCTCAGTCCCCAGCAGCTCCCGGCAGGGAGGGAGGTTTGGCTGCAGGAGCTGCAGGAGCAGCTGGCACAAACCTCCCCCAGCAGGAGCCCCCTCATTCCTGTCATCAGGAAGCTTTTGCCAGAGAAAAGTCAAGGGAAAACTGGGTGCAGGAGTAGAACGGGGGTGGGAGTGAGAGCAGCCAGCACCTGCCTTTGCTGGGTGACATCTGCCTTTGCCTGCTCTGCAGGAGAAAATGCCCAAGCAACTGTCACACCACAGTGTCACAGGGAGCAGAGAGTGGCAGCCACCATCAGCACGTGAGCATCACCCTTCCTCGCCTCTGGCTCATGCATGGAGTGCAGCAGCCTTTTGGAATTGTTTTCCAGGCTCTGTCCACCCTAGGAAGCCACAGGCCTTAAAACCATTCAGGGACCATCACCAGCACAGCAAAAGCTGAAGAGCTGGGTTAAGAAGTGTGGGGAAATGGGGTTTCCTGCACGACCCAGGATCAGGTTCCCACCCCACTGTCTTGGGTTGCAACATGTAACCAAAAATGTGTGTTCTATTTTCACCTGTTGAAACCAGTTGGGGAGATGTTTGTCTCTTGTATAACCCATTCCTCATAACTCCAGGAGGAAGGGGTGGGTGCCTTCTGTAACGGGCCAGCTGTTAAAAGCAGGTGGGGCGTTGTTCCTTATCTCTTCCACCACCCATCCTCCCTCCAGGGGATCTCATCTGTGAATGGGCCATTGAGGCTCACTGCATGACTGTTAAAATTCCATTATCCTATTGGGAGATGCTCCACCCAGCAGGAGGAGCCCAGCATTCCTACCTGGATCAAACCTGGAACATCAGAAGACCAGAGCAGCTGGTTTTTCCACAAACTCCCAGAGGAAGACTGGACCCATCTACAAGATCATCTCTACTCCAGTGGAGCCACATCTGTCACTCCAGCAGGATTTATTTTGGACTGCTTCCAACACCCTGACCAACAGGGTGTCAGGTCCTATTCTGACTCTGTCAGTGTTTCTACATTCTCCACCAAAAAATGTTTTAGGTTTGAAATTTATTTGAGGTGGAAATATTAATTTATGTAGTGGTTTTACATTTATAAATTTTGGTTTTTTGGTTAATGTACTATTTGTAGTGGTTTTATTGTTTGTTTATTTGTGAGATAATGATTAGGAGGCAATAAAAGTAAAGTAGGTTTAAACTTAAGAGTTATAAAAATAGTTCATTTACACATACAATAAAAAATGGCGAAAAGAAAAAAAATTGAAATTATTGGATTATTTTTGAATTAACTGGATTATTTTGTTGTTGTTGGTTGGTTGGTTTTTTTCCCTTGTACAAACACCTTTGTATTTTGTAATATTCCTAGTAAAGAACTGATATTCCCATATCTTTGCCTGAAACCCCCTTAACTTCAAAATGATCATAATTCAGAGGGAGGGGGTTTACATTCTCCATTCCAAGGGAGGCTCTGGTTTCCCCTGGCAGGTCCCTGTCTTTCCAACCACGACGCCCCCTAACGTGTGTTTCTGCAGGGGCCGGAGCTGGGAAGGCTGGGAAGGGACGTGCCAGCCCTGCCGGTGCCCGGGCCGCAGCCTGGGCAGTGCCGGCTGTGGGGACAGCGGGGCGCGGGCACGGCGCTCACCGGAAGCCGAACATGATCTCGTCGTGGCGCAGGTGGGCGTCGTCGTCGATGGACAGGATGGCCTCGGTGTCGATCTCGTCCCAGGGCAGGAAGCGGTTGTTGAGGCTGTTCTTCTCCGTGCGCACCACCTGCGGGGGGGGAGGGACGTCCGTGGGGCTGCGGGGCCCGGGCTGGGCTTTGGGGGCTGGGGCTGTGCCAGCTGTGGGGCCCCTGGCACGGGGAGGGCTCTGGTTTCCCAAGGCATCGGCTCACCCCAGCAGCAGCTCCAGCAACTGCCCTCAGCCCCAGCCACGCACCTGTGAAATCCTACGGGATTTATTCCTCTTCCAAGAATCACAGAACAGAACCATGGAGTTGGAAGGAACACACCAGGCTCACCCAGTCCTGCACGGACACCCCAACAATCCCACCCTGTGCATCCCTGTTGTCCAAATGCTCCTGGAGCTCTGGCAGCCTTGGGAATGTCACCATTCCCTGGGGAGCTGTTCCAGTGCCTGACACCCTCGAGGGAAGAACCTTTCCTGATATCCAGCCTAACCCTCTCCTGGCACAGTTTCACATCCTTCCTGACAGCTCCATCCACCCCAGATCCTTTCCCCTGCTCTTCTTTCAGCCTCTCCTGGCTGATCCAAAGTCACTCCATCCATCCATCCCACATTTCCCACCCCACTCAACCCCCCTGGTCGTTTCCCTGCCTCTGCTCTGAACAATCTCCATTTAGAAATGAAGCCCAGCCTGGTGAAAAAACCAAAGCATCACGGCAACAGAACTCCATTAAACAAGATTACATTTGATCCCACAAAAAAGCCCACACTGAAACCATTAACAGTGGAAATATTTGTATCAGGATCTGCCTGACAGCTGGGATGATTAAATTCCCATGGAAAGCCAGTCTTGGAGCTTTCATCTGCTGATAGCTCCAGGGGGATGGAATACTCGGCAGGAATGTGTTGAATATTTCACTGAAGAGCCATCAGAAGCACCAACAATTTACTGTAGGTGAGCAAACTGGGCAGCTCTGGGCTAAGGAAAAGCAGAGCCAGAGCTGAGCCAGCAGCATTCCCACCCCAGGAGCTCTGTGCTTTCATTAGGACGTGGAAAAAACAGGGACAATGTGGGCACAGGAATTTCTGATCCTGCTCCTTCCCAAGGTGGAGAAGCATCACAGAACTCAGCTCAGTCTTTGGCTTGGCTGAAGGGTTATCCAGACCTAGCAGATGCTCCCAGAGGTTTCTTCTCTGCCTGGGAACTGCTGGAAAAGAGGATGCAGGAATCAGGGTGGGAATGGGGTGAGGAGGGAAGCAGGAGGAGGCAACTCCACACTCCGTGTTCAGCTCTGGGGTCCTCGGCACAGGGAGGACGTGGATCTGCTGGAGTCAGTCCAGCCTGGAGAAGGATCCAGGGAGACCTCAGAGCCCCTTCCAGAGCCTAAAGGGGCTCCAGGAGAGCTGGAGAGGGACTTGGGACAAGGGGTGGAGGAACAGGACAAGGGGAATGGCTTCCCATTGCCAGAGGGCAGGGATAGATGGGATATTGGGAAGGAATTGTTCCCTGTGAGGTGGTGAGGCCCTGGCACAGGTTTCCTAGAGGAGCTGTGGCTGCCCCGGGATCCCTGGCAGTGTCCAAGGCCAGGCTGGACAGGGCTTGGAGCAACCTGGGATAGTGGGAGGTGTCCCTGCCCATGGCAGGGGGTGGAGTGAGATGGGCTTTAAGGTTCCTTCCCACTCAAATCATTCTGGAATCCTCCAAGTGAGCAGCATTAACCTCCTGCGTGCTGCAGGGCAGTGGAGCTGTCCCTGGGAGATCTCTGCCAGGAGGGTGTCCTGTTTCACACCATTCCTGTGTCTCCACCTGGGGACAGCAACAGTGGGAAAATCCACCTTTCCTCTGTGATGTTCCCTCTCAAAGTGGGAGAATCCACCTTTCCTCTGTGATGTTCCCTCTCAAACATCAACGTTGCTCCTTGGGAATTGTCTCCCTTCAGCTCCCACCCCCTGTCCTGGGTGGGTCTCACCCCCCAGAGGAGCCCGGAGGTGCCACAAACTCTCTCTCTGTCCTTTTTCAGAAACTGAGGTCTCAGTTTCTCCCCCAGCACTGCTTCTTCTGCCCTTCCATCATTTTAATGACCAATTTTGCCACAACTTTGTTCCTTAATGGTCTTGAGCCAGAGCTCTGTCAAAACCCAATGAAAGCAGTTCCCTCAGCAAAGCTGAAAGGCTCTGGCAGAACGGGGAGTCAGCAGTTCTCCTTCCCAAGGAGATTCAAACAGTGAGGAGGACACAAAATCAGCCAGAGAACAACAAGAGAGACCCCAGACCCTCACCCAAACACCACCCCCCCTTCCAGCAAGGGCTCTAAACACCAAGCAGAGCTCCAGTGGTGGGACCCGCACCAAACTCCAACCCCTCCAGACTCAAAACCAGCCCAGACTGTGTCCTGCTCACCTGATTTTGGTTATTTTTGACTTTTGTTCGGGACTGATTCTCTTTAAAACGCTTTGCCATCAGCTCAGTGGCCTGGAGCTCAAAACCATGAACCTCCTGGGCAGTTTGCAAAGTTTGGAGACACCTGAAATGCCTTCAAGCACCCAAGAGACCACACCAGAAACTCTCTCTCCTTTTAGAAAACCAGTTCCAGGTGATTCAGTGCCACAACACAGCATTTGTTTGACTCAAGGAGCACAAAACCCCACAACTCCATGGTGTCCATTTCCTCCCAGTGTTTTGTTGTTCACAGACACGTTGGACAAATGGATCTTAAAAAACCTGAGAGAAAACTAAACCAGAGCATAAATCCAGAGTCTGCCCAGCAATAATGTCCTTTAACCAATACTTTAAAATACGTTTTTATACATAAACACTAAAAAATGCACCAAAATCAATACCTTCCAGCAATCTCCTTGCTAGTGAGGCTTTACACTTAAGCTTTAAATTAAGTGTCACATATAATTTGATGGTGAGAACTTGAGGAATGCCTGTGCCCTTGGAGAAGTTTTGACAGCTCAGCTGAACTGGATTGATTCCTGGGCAAAGAGCAGACTCTGCAAGAACCACTGCTCACATCAGGTCTCTGTGAGGGGAAAAAAGCCTGAAGGATGCCCTCAGGAGAGCTGGAGAATTTGGGGAGACAGAATGAGCTCTCAGGGAAAGGATCCGTTTCCATCTTTGCCAAAGATGAGAAATTCTACCCAAAAGGGCTGGGGGAAGAGGGCAGGGTGGGGTGGGGACACGCTTTGCTTTCGCTGAAGAGCAGGCAGGACTCGGATCCTCTCCATGCAGGAAAGGGATAACGTGGATCATGGGTGACCAGCCTGACCAGCCCAGGCTCGGAACTTGGCTCCAGAGGTGCCACCACTGTCCCCAGCCATCAAGGAGTGCCACAGCTGGGAGGTGATGATCTTCATCCCGCCCACATCCCACATCCTGGTTCCCAGCTGAGGTCGCCTCCCACCCTCCTTTCTTTCTGCAGGAAAGCACACAGGAAGCCAAAGCTTCTCCAGCTCTCCCACGTGCATATGTAGGAAAGAAATCAATTAAAAACCAGCCAATCTAGGCTTAACAGAGGTCAGAGAGGGCTCTGTTGGAGGACTTTGGGAGATGGCAAACTCTAGGAAAAGGGAACAACGAGTTCCAAGTATCCCTGAAGCCCCCCTGTCACATACATTTAATTTCAACTCCTGGTTTGGCCAAATCCAGACATGTTTTGATTAAGAAAGTTGCCCAGATCAGCACTTGACACCCACAGACAGAGATCCACCGGGGTCCCTTCCCTCCACACATCAGGCACAAGTGCTGGGATTATTTACAAGACTCCCTGGAAGGAGGGAAGGGTGTGCAGATCCATCAGCAGAATAAATCACATCCTTTATTACCACGGCCGACTCCATTCCCGCTCCCTCTGCAGCCAAGATGTGAGATCAGACTGGCACTTGCTGCTCTGCAAAAGCAACCAGAGATGGGCACGAGGAAAACAACAACTCTGCCTGGTCCCACCAAACAGCATCCTCCTGGAAGCTGGGTAATTTTTTGGAAGTGAAGCTGTCAGAACGAGTTTGCACTGAGCCAAGCAATGAATGTGAGATGTCAGACAGGGACAGAGCACATGGCCTCAGGCTGGGTAAAGGGGAGGAATTTCCTCATGGAAAGGGTGGTCAGGCATTGGAAGGGGCTGCCAGGGAGGTTTGGAGTCCCCACCCCTGGAGGTGTCCAAGGAAAGGCCTGGATGTGGCACTCAGAGCCCTGGGCTGGTGACAAGGTGGGGATCGGTCACAGCTTGGGCTCGATGGTCCTGAAGGATTTTTCCAACCTGAGTGATTCTGTGATTCTCTCAACATCCTGGCTCCAGCAGGAATTCTGGCCCTGGGTAAGGCTCCATATGGAACCCACACACCTGAGGTTCCCTTTGCTACAGATGACTTTGATCCTGATGTCTCTGAGCTCTGCCTCATTTCATGGAAGGAGAGACGAGGCCGATCCCGGGCACGTGGGCTCCATGACAAGCAGCCAAGCTCTCTGCCAGGACAGGTGTCAAGGAGAATCCAAAGGAGCTGCTGTCATCACCAGAGATGCCACCCAAAACGTCTGCAGCCCACTCCCAGTGAGATGACATTGGCGCAAATCCCACGAGTCCGACCACGGCCACATTTTAAACTCGATTTTCTCCGTGTTTTATCACTACCTGTTCTGGGCAAGCTGAGCTGCTCCACAAAAGCTGGCAGGATCCCCGTGGCTCTCAGCCCAGACCTCAAATCTGCTTGGCTGCCCCTACCAAGGACAACCATGGTGGTGCTTATTGAAGATTTCCAAGAGCAGCCTCACAGCCAGCAGTGCCGGTGTCCCGCCCTGCCCACGCAGAACCTTTTCCCTCCTGCCAACCTCAACTCCCACTCTGAGAAAACCCTCAGAGGACAGAAACTCATCCAGCTCCTACTGGCCAGCATCCTGCTTTCCAAAGCCAAAGGCACAGATGCAGGCCTTTGGCTCAGCCAGGAGTTCTCCATTTCAGGAGAAATAAAATAATCTGGCCTCACTCCATACAACACGAGGCTCCTCCCGGCACATTGTCAGAGCTGCATGGGCAGGGAGGAGATGGGATGCCAGCACGGCATTTCCACCAGAGCCAAGCCCCTGGGATGATGCCTTTCACCCCCAAAACCACGCTCTTTTTCCCAAGACAGACCCAAATCCTCGAGGAAATGTGTCTGGCACAAGACTCCAGGGCATTCGCGGCAGCTCCCAACGAGCTGCAAATCCAGCAGGAATTGCTGCCCTGCACTTGGACACTGTGAGCAGGGTGTCAAAGCTCCTTCCAGACACGCTGCCAGATCTGAGGAGGCTGGCATTTTGTTAAAAAAAAAAAAAAAAAGAGATGTTCTTTTGGCTGTGTGATGTGTTTGTGATAATGAATGTTTAAAAAACTTGGGACGCAGAGGAGGAATGGCAGATGCACGAAAAGCAGCTTTGAGGTGTTTGTTAGCATGATGATATTTGGGGTTAACACCCTCAGATCCTGATGTATCAATAAATGGCCATGGCTGGGACCTCAGCTCCTAAAGCAACCCCGTTACCACATCCAGAGCCATGCTGAGGGAGATGCCTGGATCCTCCTGCATCCAGGCAAAGCCATAAGGGATGTGCTCCTCTCATGGCTGGTCTCTCCCCACCAACCATCCTCACCATTCCCAGCTGGCTCCCAGCTTTGTTCCGGGACAGGATGAGTCCCAGGACGTACTTGGATGGAGGTGTGGGTAGCCAAGGACATCAGTCCTCACCCATCCCACAGAAATCCTCTGGAATCTGCTCTCTTGTTTGACCTGATGGCACCAAAACGATCCATTTATCTGAGCATCCACCCCAAACCCGACACTTTTAGCAGGATGTTCCTGTCATGCACTGCCTGAGGAGCTGTCCCTGGTTTTTACAGTGGTTTCCCCTGGCAATTCTTCACCTTCTTGTTTTCCCTTTAATCCTCCCTTGTAAAGACGGATGAGGAAGTTACTGTTGTCCCCTTTCTCGTGTATTAATTATTCCCTGCTCCTTCCTCTTCACCTTGAAACAGCCACAGCCCCTCCTTCATGCCCTGAACCTCCAGCTTTGCTACCTCCGACTTAAAGCGTTTTCAAAATCTGAATTAAAAGGATTTATAGACTATTTTAAGACTCATCTCCAGAGGTATGAGAAGGGTATTTAGCTCCAAAGCCATCCAAAGGCAGCGCAGGCTGAATATAAATTGGCAAAACAGATGCATTTTAAAAACACGTGTAATTAAATAATGCAACATAAAACCCAGCATAAATTATCCCCCGCTGAGAACAAAACCACACAGGAAGACACCATGGAAAGGCTTTTTTTAAACTGGTGCTGTGTCCATGCACAGAAAATGTGCAAACACTTGGTCTCCCTTTAAACTCCTCAGCTGAGATCAGTGGATCGCTCATCTCCGAGAGGAGAAAACAGCTTGAGATACAAATAAAACTGATTATTTATTCATTTTCATACAGGAGCAGCTGTCGCATCCTCCCAGAGAAAGCAAAGGAGAAGGATGCTCGTTTGAACATTAAAGGGATGCAGATACTTATTTTTATTCTCTGTGTGCTGCTGTTAGTGGCTGTGCAATTAGAGATGCACATGGAGCTGGCTGTCCAATTAGATTTATTTTACAATTAATTGTAATTATTTGGCTCAGAGAAGGTCCCTGGGATAACACGCTGCCATGTTCCAATACTTCCACTGCTGCAGCTCATTCCCTTCTCGACTTCCTGAAATTCCTGTGTGTGCTTTTCATGAAAGCTCCCAGGGAAACACTGCCGAGTGCAAAGCTCATGATCCAACTTCCACTGGCAGGTCTGGGATCACAAGCCAGATTTACGAGCTGCTGTTTGCTGTGAAGCCAAGAAAAGTCATTTCAAGAAGAAAGAGCTCACTCTTTTGAGAGTTTTGATAGTGATAACCCAAATTTTTAGTTTGGTGGGGGTTTTTTTTGCAGTGGAATAGGCAATTCCCAAAGGTGTGATCATGCAACCACATAATCGTTAAGGCTGGAGAGATCGAAGGTGATCAAACCCAACCATTTCCATGATCCACACCCAGAACATTCCATGTGTTTTAAAACCACCTCCACGGATGGGGAGAGCACTGCCCAGTTCCAAGGCCTGACCACCCTTTCCATGGAGAAATCCCTCCTGATGTCCAACCTGAACCTCCCTGGCACAATTTGAGGCCGTTCCCTCTCCTCCTGTCCCCGTTCCCTGGGAGCAGAGCCTGATCCCCCTGGCTGTCCCCTCCTGTCAGGGGGTTGTGCAGAGCCACAAGGTCCCCCCTGAGCCTCCTTTTCTCCAGGCTGAGCCCTTTTCCCAGCTCCTTCAGCCTCTCCTGGTGCTCCAGCCCCTTCCCCAGCTCTGTTCCCTTCCCTGGACACGCTCCAGTCCCTCAGGGTCTCTCTTGCCACAAGGGGCCCCAAACTGAACCCAGGATTGGAGGTGCCCCAGCAGTGCCCAGCACGTGCCACGTGTGATGTCCTCACAGATGTCATGGTTCTTGATCAACGCTCTCTCAAGCTGCAGCTGGATGAACCTGTTTTCACCTGGCAAATCCTGTCTTGGTATTCAAGGCCTGAAAATTCCAATGGAATTCTGCCCAGCCATGAAACAGTCCCAGATGGCAGAGTTGAAACAACCCAGGGAGACGATGGATGGCAGCAGGAGTGTCCCCAGCATGGATTCAGCACAAGCAGGACACCCACACACTGTTATTTGTCAACTCTGAACTTCATCCTCTGTGCCTCTTCTTCCTCCCCAAATACCCCCTGGCTGCTTTAGTGGCAATTCTAACAGCAAAAAGGTTGTTCTGATGAAATGGGGACACTTTCCTCATACTGCCTGTACCAAGCCCACTTGGCAATATCAGGTCAAACGCTGAGATGCCATTTGGGACCACTGCTGAGAAAGAGAACACGCAAAGAGACAGAAAGAGGGCAGACAGCAGCTTCTACTCCATCCGAAAGGTGGAGTGTTACTGCCTGGAGCTCAGGGATGAGGGATTCCAACCACTCGTGGGCAGCAAAAACTCCCCAAAATCTCCCCAAACCGGTAAATCCCAACAGCTCAGGAATGGATGTGTGCAGTCAGGGAGCCTGGGAACAGATCCCACCCTCCCCTGGGATTCAGCAGGAGTTTGGCTGAGCCAGCTGCAGATCCCTGGAGCAGAGAGAGCCTGAGGAGCACATCAGGTTGGAGTGACCACAGCTCTGAACTGGCTCCCATCTCCTGGATCTGTTTTGGGAATCCCACTGCACCGGGCAGGGCAGAGCTGCACAAGGAACTGGCTGGGAAAGCCTGGCCTTATTTTGGCAAAAATACTCAGTTTCTCTCACTTTGCCAGCTGTGCTCCCAGTGGAGCACTCAGAGCTGTCAGGCCAGGTACAAGCTCCTCATTATCCTTGGAAGGGCCAAACGAGAGCCCAGAACAGCCACATAGGAGCCCAAGAACCACTCACGGACTGCAACTCCCTGACCTGATTTCAGTGAACAAGCAAAACCCCAAAACTTCTAAAGTGTGAAAGCCCAGATCTCCCTCAGCCCATCACCAGCTAATGCCTGCACTTCTGATTTCCCTGGAAAAGGTACATTGCCAGTCCCCTGATCCGTGCTGAGAAGTCTGGCAGCAAATGGACTGGGAGCTCAGGGGTGGATCTGAGAGGGGCTGTCACATCTCATCTGTGAGACAGGAGATGGAAAAGTCAGGAGGGGGCTCAGGAGCACCCCTGAGGTCTCCTCCCCTTGCCAAGCCATCAAAGCTGTGCAGCTCCAGGTCACGGCATAGGAAGAAACCCAGCAACTTCCACCCTGGAGACACAGAAATGCACAGCAGAGAGGCAGAGAAGAGCAAAGTGCTGAAATCCAAGGGCTGTGATCCTAGGGGATTATTGGAAAGACCTCCTTTCTGCTCACTAAGTGAGGCAGAGCTTATCTTTCCACACTTTGCTCTTTGGCTGATAGCCCAGCTGCTTTAATTACCAGAGGCTTCCATCAGTGCAAATCCTCTGTATTGTTGTGCAATTACTTCTTCAGCAGGTTCCTCCTCGGGATCTGTCAGACAGGATTTCCACCACAGCAGGAAAACAAAACACCTGGCAGAGCAGGTGCCATTATTTGTGGATTTGTTCACATTGGTGCATCTCATTCTACATCACACCCAAGGTTGCTCAGAGACGTTTCCAGCATTTCAAAGCTGCTCTGACCCATCCTACGAGAGCTTCAGTGCAAACATTTGTATCTGAGGGCATCCAAGTGAACATCACAGCCCAACAAAGGGAGGAGGGAAGGGGAGTCAGCCTATAACCCACTGAGCAGCTACTAAAAAACCTGGAATATAAACTCTGATACAAGCAGAGCCAAGAAGCCATCAAGTTTGCAGGCAGGTTATTGTTTTGATGGGAAGAGGACAGTGGATTTATTAATGTTTATGTGCCTGGGAGCAGCAACCATAAAGCACTCGGGCACATAAACTCACTTTTGGCTTCCAGGTTGATTCCAGACTGGAAACCTTCTGGGGACTTCTGAGATGAGAAGGCTGAGATCTCACTGGGGAAGTTCTGGGTGAAATGAAGACAGCTTGCTGCCAGCATGTCTGCCCTCAAATCCATCATGCAGGGATGAGAGCTCCTTTATGGAATGTTAGAAGAAAAGAACTGTCCCAGTACCCACACCACAATCCCCAAATTGGCATTTTATCCCTCGTTCCTGCTGTTCCAGGAGCACAACTCAGTGAGAACTGCAATTTCCACAAGCTCCAACAGCAGAGGATGGGGTTGGTTGGGATGTCCTCCTGAATGTGGCCAAATAAAGGGAGAGGCATCTTCCCCAAACACACAATTTTCCCTCCAGGTGGCAGAGCCAGCCAGTGACAAATCTGGATATGAGGTCTAGATGGGTTTCTAAGGAATTTCCCTGATCCTAATTGCTGGAATCCTTGGCTAAATCCTACTTTACTTGATCCATGTCTCACACCAGCCCATCATTCTTCTCCCCAGAGGAGCAGAGAACTCAAGCCATGGGCAATGTCATGTCCTTCAAAGCTTGATTTATCCCAAGGCTTTTAATACTTGGCTCAACAAAATCCAAGAGGAATAAATGGTTCCATCAAGAGGCAGTTAATAATTACTGCCAAACACATGGTTGGGATGAATCCAAACTCCCAGAACCACCTCCCACAAGCCACAGTATGGGTTGGGAATTAAGGACCAGCATGTGTTAGAAATTACAGAGATCACATAAATGAGTCACAATTCAAAACAATTCCTTTCATAAATTCCCAATAAAATCAACCTAATTAATAGCAGTGTTTTGAAACCGATTTGCTTTGTCACCTGCATTCAGAGCAAGAGGAAAATGAGCCCTGTTGGACTGAATTATCCAGTTTATGGCTGTTCCGAAGCTTTTCTTATTCCCTCTCAGCTCTGTCTCCTCTCAGCCCAAGGTGGGGCTGTCCCTTGTCACAGAGATAAGCCAGGCTCCCACAAGCCGGGCTCTGGGCAGCTCAGAGATCAAAGCCATGATCAGGCTGGAAATGGAACTTCCCTGCCCCCAATGCTTGCAATGTCGAGAACAAAACCCATTTCTCTTCCCCCCAAGAAGCTCAAACCCCTCAGAGTTCTGTTCAAATGAGCATTCAGAAGCTGAAGACTTCGCTGAACTATTTGGATCTGAATTTGTTATCTGGGAAGACAGAAGCTTCACCAGATTTCCCCTTCTGCTGTTAGAAAATCTGGGAATAGGTGAAAACAGAATTTCTGTGAACTTCTAAGGAGAGATACAAGTGGATGTTTCAGTGACCAGGTGGGGCTTTCTCCGTGCCTCAGTTTCCCTCTAGTGCCCTTAGCTCCTTGCTGATGGTCTTTTGGCCAATTTCAGGAGAAGGAAAAAAAGTCCTCAGTTTTCTTAACAGGACTAACACAGATTTTCATTAATTAACTAAAGGCTTTAAATAAATGGAAGTGTCTGAAAACGACTGATTTCCCCCCTGATTTTCTCACAGGGTCTAAAATGACATCTCCTCACTGCCATCAGGAGAAAAAGCTCCAGCCTTTCTGGGTGCTTGCAGTGAAATAACTGATTCCAGGGATTCTGGAGACAAGGGGAAAACAAACTGCAGCCCTTAGTTCTGAATCCAGCTACTCCATCACCTGTTGTCAATGTTTTTTCACAGGAGAGGAACCTTTTCCAAAAGCCCAGGCAAAGCCAGGTGCTGCTTTTTGAAGAGGGGAGCACTCCATATGCCCAGCAGGGCAGGGAGACCCTTCAGGCTTTATCACCAACCACAGTTTGATTTTATGAAAATGGGAAAAAAAGGCATCCATGAGTTTGACAAGAGAGCAGCATCTGCTGCCTTGCCAGATACAGGTGAGGAAAGGAAAAGGGGCTGTGGGGAAAAGGGGTAGGAGACTGTCCAGGGGGTGGCTGCTGCTGCCAGCCCACGCCAAAACTTGGGAGTAAATCATCACCTTCTCCTTGAGAGCTGCAATGTCTTTGCTGATCGATCCACAGGGCTTGGGGAGGCATCTGGGAGCTCCATCAGACATGCAGCAACAAGCGGTGATTAAAACTGCTGCTCTCTCCTGCTTCCCATCTCTTTCTCTAACCTCATATCCAAGAGCTTCCTTCCTCTTTGTAACCTCCTCATATCCCTCACAGCTGCCTCTTTGATGTCCCAATGCCCCACGAGGTCCCTCCTGTTCCAGCAAACACAGATTTTCTTTTTTCCTGTCTATTTAATACCCAAATTCCTGACTTCGGCAAGTCCTGCCTGCTCCTTCCCACCTGTGCCAGGGGATCCATCCGTGTCTTGTGGCACAACATCAAGTTATGGCCACTCTGGGAAACAAGGCTGTCTTCACAAACAAGGCAGCCTGTGCAGAATGCACAGTCAAATGGCTTTGTACAGCAGAACTGCTCCACCAGGACAGATAAAAGCCTGGGAATAAAGGAAATGCAGATATCCAGGCTCTGGGACTTGATGGGAAGAAGGGCATAGTGTGCAGGGAAGTGGATGTCAACACTCAGTTCCATCATAACAAAGTCACAGAGGATGAAAAGTAGGTGAAAACAAAAGGGATAAAGACAGAAAATGCACCCACACACTCTATTCCCCTCATGCTTGTTCCAGTGCATGGAATAATTTGGGGACATTTGCTATTCTGTTGGTATTTGAAGAGGTCACAATACAAACCCTAAAAGCAGCAGGAATGCAGCCCCCGGTGCCAAGTCCTGTCGTGCTGCTTTTGTCCCCCACAGTTGTGACACAGCCTGCTCCAAACAGGGAGCACTTGAGATGCACAGGCAGCTCTTGTGGTGATATTTAATGGCTTCAGCACGGGGGACTGGCCCCTGGGACACCTTCAGGCTTTCACATGTGACAAAACCCACCCAATTATGTCCCCTGCAGCAGGCAAGGATGCTTCCCTCCCTTGATTTTCCTTTCCAATGGCCCAAACACGCTTCCTTCTGGTCACCGACCCCGTGAGCTGCATCCTGAGCCAAGGGGATTTGGAGAGCTGGGGCTGCAGGAAGGTTTTATCCGTGGAAAAGCCATCACAAACCAGCACGTGGCACGGGGGAGAACGAAGGGCTGGGTTTAGGCAGTGGCAGCAAGGACTGTGAGCGTGTTGGAGTTAATATTCCGAGCGCCAATTCCGAGGAGCCGGCACCGCTTGTTCCATTATCAGCGCGCGGTCACGCATCGCTGCGCCTCTGCTCGGGCCCTGCACTGACAAGCATCTGGATTTTAGGATTCGCAGGTAAACTAAGCAGCAAATTTGTTCCTTCCTCTGCTGCTACACAACAGAAAAAAACACATATGGAGATGGCAAAACTCACGGGGATTTCAGAACTCAGCTGCCTCTCCGGCACCACCGGCTCCGCGGGCAGCAGGTGGTGCTGCAAACCCGACAGCAGCACCCAGGCACTTCTGAGGAACATCTCCCCGCCTTCTAAAACTGCTCTCGTGGGGAAACGGAGCTCACAAACCTGGGATACACTGCTGGTAACGCTGGGGCACTGAATACAGACTGTTCGACCCAGGGATGGGGCAAATGTCCTGTGGGAATTGACTCAGTGCTAAGAAACGGGGATTTTCTCAGCTGATTTTGTGTGAATTGTTCCTTCTGGAAGTAAACCTGGAGCTCCCCACTCCCATATGCAATCCAGGACCTCAAAGCAAAGCTGGGTTTTTCCTGATTTGGAACACAAGAGCTGTGAGTCAAAGTAAGGCAGGGAAAAGCAGGATAAAGCTGGGACTCACCGAAGAGTTTCTGCAGGTGAGTTGGCCCACAAAAGCACAAATCACACCACCAAGCAAGAGTTTGGTAAATGCTGAATTACCAAGCTGAACCAGACCCTGAGCTGGTATTTCCAATAAAGCTCCCAGGAAGGAAAAGGATTGATTGAAATGGTGGTGTTGATCAGCATGGAGGTTTTATTCTCTTTTTTAACTCCAGCGTGATGATCTCACTGTGGGGATCACACACCACTGCAGCTTATCTCAAGCTGCTGGTCAGTTTCAAAGGTTGGTGCTGCTTTTCATCAGAAAACCAAGCCTGAGGAACTGGCAGCTTGCTGAAGGACAAGTAGAGAAGCTCATTCTGCCACCATGACCTGACCAGGTTCTGTCCTCCTCTTAGCCAGAAGCATCATCTACAGATCTGCTGTGCTCCATAAAATGGAGATATGAAAAACCTTCTGAGTGCTTCTGCTGGAAAGGATGTGCAAACCTCAGGCATCTGAGCTTCAGAGCCAGCGCAGCACAGCACATTTACACAGCCCAAAGAGAAGGGAAAGTCAGGACAGCATTCCCTGCCCAGCCTGCTCCTGATTAATAAATGCCATGTCAAGGGCCTCGTGTGCAGCCAAACAGGTCTGCAGACCCGGATTAGGCATTTTCCACAGATTATTCCTTTTTAAACAAGCAGCTAAATGGAATGAGCCCTCTGAGCCAGCCCCCAGGCCAGCAGCAAAGGACTGGAAGTGGCTGCAGGGATCAAAGGCAGTGACTTACTCTGGAATAAAGCTGAAGGAAGGGATTAGTCACTGCTGGCAGCCACAGGAGCTGGCACTGAACCCAGCCTAAGTGCTCAGAGACACCTCCAGCACTGCCAGCCCACCTCAGCCCCGAGCAGGAAGAGAAACCAAACTGCTGCAGGGCTTTTCCAGCCACTGAGGGCCCTCACAAACCCAGCAGAGGGAGAGGAGCTGCAAGTTCTGGCTGTCACTTCTTAGAATGTGAGCAGAGGTTGTGAAAATAATGCTTTGGGCTAAATAAGGCTTAGCCCCAAATCACAGAATCCCAGAATGGTTTGGGTGGGAAAGGGCCTTAAAGCTCACTCAGTCCCACCCCCTGCCATGGGCAGGGACACCTTCCACTATCCCAGGCTGCTCCAAACCCTGCCCAACCTGGCCTGGAACATTGCCAGGGATGGGGCAGCCACAGCTTCTCTGGGCAATAAAGGAGAAGTTCAGCACTGGCTGTGATGTGGCTGCTGGAACTGGAACAGTCACACTCCTCCTGTGCTGGGGAGTTCTCCTAAGGCAGGGCTAGAGATACCAACACTTGGGAAAAAGGGAGTTTCTGAGCTTGCACAAACAAGACTTTTCATTCACAGCCTTTGGGTTTTGCTGCAATACTGATTAATGTGAGATGGGAAGAGTTTTTACAGCTTTAAATGTGAGGGTAAAGTAAAGGGTAAATCTGTTCCAGGGGCAGCCCTGAGTGACTACAAACAACTTCACATTACGTTGGATTTCCACCTACTCACTTCAGGCTGGGGACAGGGACAGAATATTTGATCAGACTCCTGTGCAGCTTAGGAATCTTACTGATATTTTAGTAAATTATGCCATCTATATTTAAGTCAAAGTTTTTTTAAAAAATCAAATATATTCTGTAGCCCTGTTTATCTCGTTATCCATGAAAGATTCAAAGTTCCAATGCAGCTTTGAGCTTGGCTCTTGATTAATTCCCAGCCCACCAGGGAAAAGAACTCTGCTTGAGAGGACAACCCCAAATGACAGCCAAGCAGCGCAGTTTGCAAACGATGTTTCAAGGAACTCATCAATAAATGAGGTCAACACATGGAGTGAGGAGAAGTCCAACTCTCCTTTGGGGAATCCTGCCAGCACACAGCCACACATCTCTTGCCACCAGCAGGCCCTGGTGGGGTTCAGGACTCTATTTTGCTTCCAAAGGCTCTTTAACGTGCTACACGCGTTGCTTTGTCTCATTAGCTCATAATTTACATAAAGTGATAAAATGGTTTGGGTTGGAAGGGATCTGAAAGATCATCCCATGCCACCCCCTGCCATGGGCAGGGACACCTTCCACTGCCCCAGGTTGCTCCAAGCCCCATCCAACCTGGCCTTGGACACTGCCAGGGATCCAGGGGCAGCTACAGCTTCTCTGGGAATTCCATCCCAGTCCCTCCCCATCCTCACAGGGAACAATTCCTTCCCAATATCCCATCTAACCCTGCCCTCGGGCAGTGGGAAGCCATTCCCTGTGTCCTGGCCCTCCATCCCTTGTCCCAAGTCCCTCTCCAGCTCTCCTGGAGCCCCTTTAGGCCCTGGAGGGGGCTCTGAGGTCTCCCTGGATCCTTCTCTTCTCCAGATGAACACCCCCAGCTCTCCCAGCCTGGCTCCAGAGGGGCTCCAGCCCTCGGAGCAGCTCCGTGGCCTCCTCTGGACTCACTGCAACAGATCCACATCTTTCTGATGCTGGATTCTCTTCAATAACCTTCTGGCTTCAGGTGCTTTGATCCTGGATCATGCTGTGCTGCTGCTGTGCTGCTCCTCTGAGTCAGGTGGTGCCTGGACCCACTTCAACCACAACCCAAATCCACCCTGATCCCCTTCTCTTCTGCCCTTGAGTTTCCTTACAATGCTCTGAGCTTTGTGACCCGAACACAGAGTGATTCCTTGCATCCCAAAGTTACTGGGAACGTATCTGTTACACAGAGATACAGCACCACTGCCAGATCTGAGAGAATTGGATATTCCCCATCAAAAGAGCTTTTTTTCCCTCATAAGGAAATCAGAATCACAGCTCCCCACTTGCTTTTGACACTGGCACACACTGGCTTGTGTCTCCTGCCAATCCCACATCCTCACCTGCCTCTTCCCCTGGCCAGCATGTCCCACATCTCAGCCAGCAAGGCTCAGAGCCTCACCTCTGCTCCCAATGTTGTTGTCACCCTTTTCCAGAGCAGACTCTGGGATTTCTCACTGCCTGATGAAGCCCAGGGAAGTTTTCCATCATTGCCACACCAAACCATCCTTGTAGATGAATGGTACAAACTCCCAACAGGATTAACACCCAGTCTGGAGATGGGCTTAGCAACAGGCATGTCAGGGGGATGGATGCCTGGAGGCTGCTCAGGTTTAACCCTCCTGTGAGAAATCCCAGATTTGGGCTCTTTTAAAAACTGGGATTTAGAAAAATGGGAAGAAAGCACAGCTGTTATCAGCCCATTATCATCAGCCCCTTCAGGAAGGACATGGCAGAAGCTCTCTGTGATCCAGCCACCCCACAGTGTCACCATCCAGCATCCCAAAGCAGGAACACGACCATTCCCTCCTCTGGAAGCACACGGCTCCCAACATTCCCGCAGCACATCCCCCCCAGCGCGTGGCTCGAAGGTGACACAAAGCAACTCGTGTGCATCAAGTCCCCAAAAAACCTGCGGGGCTCCAACACAACAGATGTGCAGATGAGAGCCAGGTACAAAAAGCCATTATCTGCCATCAACAAAAAAGCATTTTTCTTTCACAAATAACACCCATTAGCAGCTCCAAGGAGAACAATCCCCGCTCCGAAGGAGGACGCAGGTTTTCGGCAGACACAATGCAAAGGTTTTGTAGAATTCGCGGGTTCAAAAGGACTAATGTGAAAGATTATTTCGCAATTATCCAAGCAATTTTCTCTCCTCATTGTTCCAAGGCCATAAGGGTTTTTAAATGTGAGCAGAAAGATTTATTCATCACAATAATAATAAAAGGAAATATTAAACCAATGAATCTCTTTGCATGCAGCATAAAGCTCGCGTTGCTATTAAGCTCAGTAGCGTCCTGTCACATAAACCACACGCAGTTTGTGTATTTAAGTACCATCTCCCTCTTTTATTTTTCCCTTCCCTAATTTGTAAGGCATTATCCTTCCATTTGTCCTCTAAACACAACTGGATTCAGAGCACTCAGTGTTAGTTCTTGTTAGTGGCTCTGCGCCCTTGCTCTCTTTATGAGGGGAGATTTATATTTAATTTTGATTGTTAACAAAGGCTAGTGAAGAAAGGTATGCTGGGATGACAAGGAGGTCCTAAAATCAATAAAAAATTGGGGAGAATTCACTCCTTACAAGTCAGAGTCCAAGAGAGTACATTTGCATGGGTCTGAAAATGAATGTTGGCTTTTGAAGGTGTCACTTCTTCAGTTTGGCTGGGGAAAAAACAATAATCAACCCAAATATATGCAAAAGTCAGCTACAACCTTGGGAGCGTGGAAGCTCTCACGGTCACATCAGCCTTGGCTTGTAATATAAAGTGAGAGATGAGTTTTGAGGTCTTTGCAGTCGACGCTAATTCAGTGGGTCCCTCTTTTGTTTTAATAAAAAATTCATCTGGCAAAGTGCAGAAACAGTTACTACTTAGGTATTTATAAGGTGTCAACTGTCCTCACAGGGAAGCACTTAAGGAGCCTAAGCAAAGATTTCCAACGAGCAACAATCTTTAGCTTTAAGCATCAAAATTCACTTCAGGCTCCTCAAAAGCAATTCGTGTTCTATGAGTGCTAAATACCTGGCACCTCTTGTTTCTCTCCACGGATAAAAGTCTCCAAATGAGGTACAGACACTTTCAACCATCCCCCAGGACTGAAGCTGAGCTGACAGAGCCGCCTCCAACATGCAAACCCCACCACGAACAAGCCCCTTGTAGCTACATCTGCCTTACCATGATTGGGACGCCAATGTCCGGCCACAAGAGATCCTCAGAGGGAAGCTTGGGAGAGTTCCACACCACCACAACTTTATTTAAGTAGGGGAGACCATTGAGCCTTTCTAGGGAGTTCATCAACACTTCCTCCCGCTCATAAGTCAACATCACCACCGTGAACTGCTCCCGCGGGACGTTGCCACCCAAAGCAGCCTGGAACTCCTTCCCAGAGCCGCCTGCACCTCCACCAATTGGTCGAAATCCAGTCCCAGACCCCAAAAATTTTGCTTCTGATGGTAGAACGGGGTCAAAGGGAGTGTAGGGGAAGAGGTGGAAAGGCCCTGGGGCAGAATTCCAATTTCTGTAGATATCCATTGCGGTGAGGGTGAAATTGCGGAGATATTTGGGAGAGGCGTAGGGTGGTTCTGTCTCCACAGGCCCCAAGTCCAGGTCACCATTGTCTGCCATATTGGGGTCTGTTCCAGCAGCTTTGCCAGACCGGTGGGGGATCTCCACAGCGGGTTCCTCTCGGATAGGAGCAGCCGGGATTTGGATTCGAGTCCTTATGATAGCTAAGACTGTGCTGAAGACGTTGTCGGAGGTGGAGAAGTAGGTCTCCCACAAGAAGCGGCCCTGCCTCCTCATGGCAAGGAGATCGTTGTCAGAAATGCTTCTCAGAAGAAAGTGCACTTCTGTGATACGTGGCTTTGGTATAATTAAGGCTGCCTCGTTCCACCGGATCACATCGTTGTAGGGTAGCTGAACTTGCTCTCCGAGAACCACCGGGATGGCCCCGACTTCCAGAGCCTCAAACAGTCTCATGGTACACCCGGCGGAGATCACTAAACGGGTGTCCCCGGGGGTGATGATCAGTGCAAAAGTAGAAAGCTTCAGTAGCTCTAGTCTGTCGTCCCTTTCTCCACACAGAGCCCACTCAGTGGGCAGACTCGCCTTAGGCTGGTTCTTACACGTGAACTCCACCAGAACGAAGTCCAGCTTGCTGTCCTGAACAGCCTTCAAGGTGGTGATGATCCGGTCGTCGTAGTCGGCCGGGGCGTTGCCTTCGATCTCCTCTTCGAAAGAGCGAACCTCCTGCAGGCTGGAGCGGAGAGACTCGATCTTCTCCCCCTGGAAACTGAACAGGTACTTACGCTTGACCGGCACCTGGGGCGGGATCTCCAGGAAGTTGGGCTCGGACATGGCGTGGACCAGAGGCGATACCACGATGTCAAACCCCGGTCGATACTGGGCGTCGTAAAAGGTGGACTGGGCGATCATGGCACGCCCCGTGCTGATGTTGTAAATGAAGTTCTGAGTTTCCGACTTCCTCGACAAATTGATGATGAGATGGTTGTGACCATCAGTCCTCCAATATGGCAAAGAGTGCAACTGTTGCTCTAGTTCAGTAGGTTTTGGCATTACGGGCTCTTGCATTTCCCCCACTAAAATTATATACACACAAGCAATATTTGCATTTTCAGTAACATAAACGTTAGTTCTGACAGTCGCCTCAAAGGCCTGTTTAATTAAAGGGTCTAAGGAACTACCAAAAGGGTAATCGTCACTGTTGTAGACATAGACTGGAAAGCCAGACGTCAGCGGGCAGCGTGAGTAGTCAAAGCAGTTGTGCAGCCTGCAGTTCCTGTTGGATTTTGGCAGGGGGAAGGTCGCATCGTCCTTGTCTGGCAGCAGCCGGATGGGCAAGGAGAGCTTGGGCTGGTTCTGAGCCATCAGCTCCTTGTAGGAATGCTCAGTCTGACTGATGACGTTCTTCAGCTGCAGCAGGTCCTGTTTGGCATTTTCAATGCTCTTCTTGCAGGCCTCGATCTTCAGGTTGAGCTTGGCGATCTCGCTGTTGAGCTCCTGCCGCTTGGCCTCGAGCTGGAGCAGCTCCTCGCTGACAGACTCGCGGATGCGGCACAGGTCCTGCACGTGCTTCACCTCGCACAGCTCGTTGCCGGTGCGGGGGCCGAAGATGCGCTTGCCGGCATCGTCCGCGTCGTCGATGGTGGTCAGGTAGTAGTGGGCAATGAGGGGGAAGAAAACGAGGATGACGAAGAGGGTGAAGCTAAGCCAGGTGAGCCGGATCCGACTGGACCACCTCAACACCCATGGCTGGCCTCCGTTCCCCACTCCCCCATTGCGCAACATCGTATAGCCAGTCATGAGTTCCAAAGTCGCCGCGCGCACAATCACGTTGGATCAGTAGCCATAACCAAAAGAGTTTTTACAGCAGGCGTCTCGAAGGGAAATGTTATTGTGCCTGCTCAGCGAGAAGCCAATGGAAGGGGAATTTCATCTTCTTGCCGTGCCGGCGGCTCTTCCATGGTTGTTTTGCTACAGGCGCAACTTCTGACCCCGTTAGACTCGATCATTGACCTTCTCGCCCACCCCCGGCCCACCCTTGGTCCGCAGGCAACCTTTTCTGGAAGTGTCACGGCGTTGTCATGGTGATTCAGAGTCGCAACCGGCAGAAGAAAAACGCAGTGGGACCGAGCCAAACTCTGCCGCCGCTGCCGACATCCTGCATTACCATCCAATGAATATGCAGAGGCAGCAGCCCTTGTGCAGAAGGAGCCAGAAGGGACTCGGAGCACTGTCAGTCTCTCTCATCGCTGCTGGGAGGGTGAAGCTCTGCCATTCCTGCAAAGAACAATCACACAGTCAGGCAGCACAACCAGAGCGACCCATTAGTGACCTAAGACATGGTTGAATTTAAAAGCAATTGTCCTCTCTCAAAAGAACAACCTCTGGGGTGTCACCTGAGAAGGTAATGGGATCCATGAGATGTGGACACACATGACACACTCCAGGCACTCTGCTCTTCATTAGGGTTTTGCAGGGTTGCTCCAGACCACACAACCTCCTCAGCCCTGGACCTGGATCCCTGGTTTTCCCACCTGCAAGGCCCCCTCTCCTCACATCCTAACCAGAGGCATTGACGCACACCTGCTCTCCCTGCCTGCCCTGTTGTGATTCCGGGACGCAGCAGCGCTGGGAATTTGGACTGCATAACTGAGTGTAATCGCCATTGTTCTGCTCTGGTGACTAGAGCTGATGAGGAATTTTTAGATGAAGTGTTTTGCTTTCATTTCCTGCTGGAAAATTTTGATTCATTGCATGAGAAAGTTTAAAGGGAACGTACTTGTGTTGGTTACGATTAACTGGCTGGCTGCGTGTGAGGGAGTTTCTGGTCAACACTGGAAAAGTCTATGCTGTACATCAAAGCAAAGATGCTCAAGTTAGGATCTGTTGGGAACCTCTTGGGAGAAATTCTTCCCTGTGAGGGTGGGGAGGCCCTGGCACAGGGTGCCCAGAGAAGCTGTGGCTGCCCCCAGATCCCTGCAAGTGTCCCAGGCCAGGCTGGATGGGGCTTGGAGCAACCTGGGATAGTGGAAGGTGTCCCTGCCCATGGCAGGTGGAACTGGATGAATTTTCAGGTCTCTTCCCACCAAACCACTCTGTGTTTCTGTGAAATTCAGCTCTGACTCAGCTCTAGGCCAACAGATTTAAATCTAGGCTACATCAATATGCTGTCACTAGAAAATCTCCCCTTTTATTGGCATCCTCCGAGGTATTGAAGTTTCTGGGATATTCTTTCATACACTGGACTTCCCACATCACTGATGAATATAGAGCTGGGCTTAGCAACAGCTCCTGCACAGCCTCAGGAGAAGCTCATTCATTTCCGTTTCAATTTTTAATTAGAAGAAAGTCATCCACACCGGTGATGGTCATTTTTCACTAAATCTATTTAATGCCCTTCTCATCTACTCATCAAGAATTCCCAGAAAGAAGGTGAGGAAGCAAATCTCAGCTGAAAGGGAGATCTGGAAATAGGCCAAAGCAAAAAAGTTCACCTTAAAACAGCAGAGAGAAGTCAGGAGGAATTTTCAGTGGTGTATTCAAGTGCACGTCAGAGAAAATAAAGGGGAAATTTGATTTTAACCATGAAAAATCATCATGAAGAGGGGAAATATGTGGGATAATAAAGCACAATCCCCAGGCCCGTTGTTACACAGCCATTTGTTGTCACTAAACACCCCATGATTAAATGGGATTTCCACCCCCCCCAACAATGTGACCCACAACCCAGTTGCACAGCAGAATGAACACTTAAAACTACGGCAGATTTTAAATTCATGACATTGGCAAAGAGCAGCAGCGTAAATCTCGGAAAGCCAGGAGGATAAAGGGGCTGAAAAGTCAGCAAAAGGCTAAATCAGCTTTCTTGGATCTTGGCAGCACATGGCTGTGGGCAGATGGAAGGCTCCAGCCTCTGGGACTGCTCTGCCCAGCAGCAGGATTTTAGCAGGCGCCAACATGCAACTGAAGGTAAAAATAATAATAGTATTAATTTTAAAAAAGCTTTTATTTTATTTTTCTTTCTCTCCCTGCCTTTTCAGGCCCTCTGCAGGAAGTGAAGCTCATGTTCTGTGTGTGTGTGTGTGCCAGCCCCTGCTATTTCAGCCTGGTCTCACGGGGGCTGCAAAGATCCTCCAGTTGCCACCAGTTTTCTGCAAACAGCTGGCCAGGAGATGAGCTGCCCTAATAATGCTTTTCCTGGGGGAAATGCCAAAGCACACACTCACTTGAACACCACAGAATCTAAAAATCAGCTTAATTTCAAGGCACACGTGGGGAAAACAAGCTTTGCTGGGTTTGTTTTTTTGTTTGTGGGTGTCATGGGGTAAGTGGGGTCAAATGCTGCAGGGTGTTGAGGCAACACACAAATGAGGGATCATAAATGTGCACACATGGACATGTTGCTTTGGGCTGGTGAGAAAAAACTGCGGTCTCAAAGGTAAGACTGCATCAAAATTTTACTCCTTTGTGGTTACCTTGCCCATTTATAAGCCATAAATGGTAATGAAATGGCAAACTGGGCTCCCTAAAATGGCAACTGGGGTCCTTGAAAAGCCAAATCCATCACCCCACGCCTGATCCTCAGCAGCTGTTCTGCCACCTAACGCTTCCAGTGGCTCCTCTGCTCCTTCCCTTCCTTGACACAGAACAAAATTCATCCTCCTCACCTCAAAATGTGGGTTGTGAATTAAAAATATCTATATGCTCCAAATTCTGAGGTGGCCAATGTGACTCTGTTGCTCTCCTGGAAAACACCACATAGGAAAGACCAGAGCAGGCTGAGGAGGGATTTAAAATGCACCACACGTGGCTTGGGATTAGTTAGAAGTATGGACTGTCAGTATGAAATATGTGCTGGTGATAAAATGAGCACTTTACACACACTCCTGGACTCTTCTTCACTATTAAGACTTTATTCCTCATCAACTCAATAGAGCCTGAGGTTGTCACACGTTGCCATTAGGAGTTATAAAAAAAAAGACAAAGTAAAAACCCAATCTGTGGTTTTATCAAGAGAGACTCCAGGGCTGTGTTTATCACCCCTGAGGAAAAAGGCTGCTGATTCCCATCATTCCCAAACAGAAATCTGGGAGGAGGAGAAGCAGGATAGCTGCTGGGCTTTCCAGCCCACTCACCCTCTCACTCCCAAGTACTTTTTAGTTCTTTAAACTTACCAAGCTCCACACTGAAAAACTCGATGTTATAGCACAACGTTGCTGCCTGATGAAGCTAATTACACACACACAGAAAGAGGCAGGAAGAGCTCTTAGGAGATCAGAAGATCAATAATTGCCAGAGCCTCTTCCCAAATGCCAACCTGACTGAATTCTCAGGCACGACAGGTTTGGACCCTGCAGCTCCTTCTGCCACGAAACTCAGCTGCTCAGAGCACATTGTCAAAGCTCGGGCTGCATTCCCAGCTTTCCTCAGCTCCACAGCAGGCACTCCCTGTGCCACTGAAGTTATGGGAATACCTGAGGTTCTCCCTCATTTTGCTTGTCTAGAAACAACCCAGCTGCTCTGATCTGTGAGTGTTTGTGGAGTCATTACTCTGCAAATGTTCAAAGACTTGAGCACACTTACTCTTCCCTGCTTACACCTCTGTTATCCATCTCCCTATAAAATTAGGGAGACACTGCTCTTTTCTCAGCATATTTGTGAACAGAGCCTGGAAACTTTAAACTTATCGTCCTTCAGAGCTCAGCAGAGGAACGCACAACTATGGTGGCACAGACTGCACTGTGGGGAGGAAAATCCACAGGGATCCTCCTGCACCTGCTAAATCAGAGTTCCCAAACTCTCTGTGTGCATGCATAATCATCCTTACTCTCTTTCCTTAAGAAATGAGGGGCCTACAGTGTTATTATCCACAAAGTTCTGTTGTGCCTCTCTCAATGGAGAACAAACCCACCTCTGCCACGCCAGCTCCCTCCTGGCAAATGGACAAGGACCTCAGGGAGTGTGGAAGTGGCTCCCGTGCTTTATCTGGGCTTGGAGAGACACCTTCTATTGACAAGTCTCTCTTCCATCAGCACTGGGAATGAAATTAGAGAGAAAATAAAAATACAGCGTATTCTCCCCTCCAGAGCAAGCTGTAGTGGAAGAAAATGAACTCCAAACAACCCTTCAGCAATGATAGTTTCTATTCCCTAATGCTCTCAAAGGGAAGGATTACATCCCAAATCTCCCAACCACTTTGGGAACAGAAGCAGTTGAACAAAGGAGAATAAATCTATCAGGTGTGTGCTTTAAGGTACAGTTGGTTGGGAGCAGATCCTTCAAAGGAGCAGGTGGAAAATTCACTCTGAAATGCTTTGCGTGCGGCAGCCTTAGGGATCATCCCAAGGGATTTGTACCATCTCCACAGCTCACAGGCACAGAGCAATTCTCCCAGGCTGAGATCAATGCTGTTATATGCACAGGTAAAAGGTCCTGTAATCTGGAAATTCCAGGGATAAACTGCATCCCTGGCTTTAGGGAGTTTTATTCAAACCAAGGCACATTCTGCATGTTTGCAGCTCCATGCAAAGCCAAACTTGCTCCCAGCCCTGTTCCTCATCCACATGGGATAAAGAGATCCCGGAAAAATCCTTCAAGAAAAATGCCCCCTCCATGTGCTCACTCTGGAAAAGTAGGAAACCACATGTGCTGAAGAAGGCCGTGGCTTCAGAAGTGGCATTTGAGGAACTTTGAGTTTTCCATCCCAAGTTCTTGGGGAAGAAGGGTGCTCACTCCTGTCACCACAGCACACAAGTGATGTTCTCCTCTGTCCTCCCAGCTGCAGGGGATGATGAGGGAAAAAACAGGAAGAGCCAACAGATCAATACGTGGCTCCGAGCAGGCAGAATTTTGGGACTTTGGATCATGGACTGGTTTACACCACATCAGGTCTGATGGCAACAGACAGGGTTCAGCTGTTTCAAAGGGAGAAAAGGATCATCCTGCAGGATTTAGGAGGGCTCAGGGAAAGAGCTTTAAATAGGATTTGAAGGAGGATATAAGAGGCCAAGAGATACCAAAAACTCGCTGGAAATGCCCAGGTTCAGAGACATCCCAAGGTCCCTCTGGCTCTGTGTCCAGGCTCCCAGGTGGCAGCGATTCAGAAATGTGTGGAGAAACCTGGAGTTAAGATGTCCTGAGCCTGCCCCCAGCTCCAACACTGCGTCTCTCCAGCACTCAGGGGAGATCAGGCATCCCCCAGGCCTCCATCTCTCTGTCCACAAAGCAAAGGTGACCTCAAACGCTTCAAGGCAGATGAGTGAAGAACTGAGTCTGGCTCTCAGCTTTGTGTTCTCCTCTGGGCACTGGGACAAGGTTGTGCTCCAGGAGATGCTCAATGTTGACAAAATACAGAAACCTCTCCCCCAGCTGCTCGCAGGTCCCTGAGCTCTGCCCTCTGCCAAAGGCTCACAGGCTGTCCCTGCTCCTCGGTCGAGCTCAGCCAAGTGCTTCACACACACTCATTTATTCTGATGAAATCCCAGAGCCAGGAAAACCCCATCCTGTTTTTAGAGAGCAGGTAATGGAGGTGTGGAGAAACAACTTGCCCAAGGTCACTTGAGAAGCCGTGCCAGCTTGGGATTCAGTCCACATCTCCTCGTCCTGTCCGCAAGATCATCCATCTTCCCAGCCTCCCTTCTTCCAGTGGTTTCCTTCTCCAGTGCCTTTCTGCTTTTTGCATAATGCATTGTGAAATCTACTTTACATATAGAGCTTTTAGCTCTTGGATTTATTATTTAGTGTTGTTTTCTGGTAATAAACCAGTCACAGTGTTTTATTTATTCTTCCAGCCTGTACACAAGCCCTTCTCTGCTCAAAGGAACATGCGGCTTAGGAGCAAATCCTTCTGTGTCCTGTGGGATGGAGTGGCAGAAAATCCTGGATGCAAAGTTCACCCCTCTCCTCTTCAAAGCTCAGGGCAAGGGACCACAGGGCAGAGTTTTCCAAGAAAGCTGGAAAATCCCTACAACCACCGTGGCTGATGTCGCAGTGCTCACCACATTCCCGGCTCCGAAGCTCTGAAGATATTTTGGGACGTGGGAAGCAAAACCAAGGATGCTCCAGGATGCGGTGGCACAAGCTTTTACTCGCTCCTAAAAGGGATAAATTAGGTGTGGGAGGAAGCAAAGCCTCTCTTTGCTTTTACCTTGAAGTAATTAATGAACAAGAACTCTCCTGAGGTTAAACCACAGCCAAGAGCCAGGCGCTCCCCGCCACATGAGAGAAGCATGAGGAGGTCGACTCCAGGCAGGAAGAGAGGGCTGGTTTCCCAAACACTGGCTCCATGAGACAGCTCAAATCTTTGGTATTCTTTGCGGTTTCCAGATTGCTCAGGCATGTTCTTTTCCCCAAGGCAAAACCACAAGCCTCCCTCACCTCCCTAAAAACCTCTCGTTGCTGCTTCCACAGCAGGAAATAACCACGTGGCAGGTTCAGGCTTCTGCTCTCTGACAGAAGCTTCAGGTCATAATTAAGCACAAATTTTCAAGTTTCATAGTCCTGAGTAAGTTATAAGGAAGAGGAAATACTGCTGGAAAAGCACAGAAACACACAGGGTGTTTAACAGCATCTCACTCAGCAGGGTGGGTCTCTATGGAAAATAATCCACTTGTGTGGGGTTTATGGGAAGTTTGCCCCTTTCCTGCACACAGGGAATAAAACCAGTTCTGGAGACTGAGCACCTCCATGGAGAGGCCTCTAACGAACGTGAAATCACACAGATGGTTTCTTGTGCACCCCAGGGGGAAAGGAGGCAGCTCAGCACTGAGTCCTCACAAGGGACACCGAGAAGTTCAACAGAAACCTGGGAGCCCTGGCTGCTGCATCTGAGCAAGGTTCAGTGACATTCATCAGTGCCTCGTGGCCAAATGAACCAATTCCAAGTGTACCTTCCCTCCTGTAGCAGCTCCTTCACCTGCTCCCACGTTATCCCTGCTGTTGTGTCCAACTCCAGCTCTTCCCTCCTCTCTCAGATGCATGGGGTGGGCACCCACCCACAGCCTCAAGCTGAGGGCCTTCTGCACTTTTTGGAGATGCTTCATCACCACCTAAATGGGAGCTGTTCTGTTCCACACAGCGTGAGCAATCACACCAAATAAATTAAATTACCTGATGTGTTGGATCACTTGTATTTTTACAGCACGTGGGTTTTTATCCCACACAGTTTATTGCAAAGCAAGCTGGAAATTGAAATCCCAGAATGGTTTGGGATGGTAGAGACTTAAAGTTCATCCCATTCCATTTTGTGCCACGGGCAGGGACACCTTCCACTATCCCAGGCTGATCCAAGCCCATCCAACCTAGCCTTGACACTGCCAGGGATCCAGGGGCAGCCACAGCTGCTCTGGGCACCCTGTGCCAGGGCCTCACCAACCTCACAGCCAGGATCTGCTTCCCAATATCCCATCTAACCCTGCCCTCTGGCAGTGGGAAGACATTCCCTGGGTCCTGGCCCTCCACCCTTGTCCCCAGTCCCTCTCCAGCTCTCCTGGAGCCCCTTTAGGCCCTAGAGGGGGCTCTGAGGTCTCCCTGGATCCTTCTCTTCTCCAGATGAACACTCCCAGCTCTCCCAGCCTGGCTCCAGAAGGGCTCCAGCTCTTGGAGTATCTCTGTATATCTCCATTTCTCCCTCCAAAGCAAAGCTGAACCAGAGCTTGGAGCAACCTGGGGCAGTGCAAGGTGTCCCTGCCCATGGCAGGGAGTGGAACGAGAGGGGCTTTAAGGTCCTTCCCACCCAAACCATTCTGGGATTCTATAAAACCCAACAAAGGTCCCTGCAGGACGCTCCACTACACAGGACTTGCAGATGTGGACGTGGCCAAACACTTGAAAACGCACCGAGAAGACACAAGAGGGCACGTGAGGTTTGTGTGTGTGTCTAACGAAGTCATTAACCAGCAGCAGAGTGGATGACAGGAGATGAGCAGCAGCACAATCCATGGTAATTAAATTCCTACAAAGCGCTGCCGCCGCTTGGATTTGGGATGCTGGGTCATGGATCATTCGACACATGCTGTGCTCTGTCTTGTCCCTGATGCCCAGTGCTTCCCTTCCAAGAGATCAGAAAGAAACACAACAAAGCTCTTCTCAAGCTGTTTCTGGCTGGAGAAGATCAACACAGCCAGTCCTTGGGAAAGGCAGGATGGGAGATGGCAAATTCCACTCAGCACGTGCAGCCAGCGTGGAGAATGCTCCTGCCAAAACGGGAAGGTAGGAAATATCCAGAAGACGCAGATGTAGCAATAACAGCAGTTAGGAAGGGCAAAGTGACACTGTTCTGTTTATTGGAGGGCTAAGAGTGAGGTCAGGCAAGGAGGGATCCAAGGAACTTGACCAGAGCTGGAGGTGAAGGAAGGAATTAACTTTTCAGCTGCACAAGGTGGATTCAATCACCGAGCGAGATGAGACGGGTTTTGGAAAGCCACAGGTTATAAAAGTTAAGCTCAGGGTTAGATTGAGCCTGCTGAGAAATAAATCGATCAATTTAAGACCTACTCACCAAATATTCAATAATGCAGCATTGACCAAAGGAGGTATCTGCTCTGGAGCAGCAGCCTCCTGCCCCAGGCCTGTGCTTGTGCTTCACACCTCTGTGATGGCCACTTCTGGGAAATGCTTTAGGATCCTTCCAAGTCAGAGGTGATTCTGCCTGCACCAAGGGCTGTGAACTCAGGGATATTAGGAAAAATACAGCAGGACTCTCAGTTTAAGGGCTGCAAACCTAATGAGCAAACACAGCACTTCTTTTGACCTCAAAAATTACTTTTTAGGATAAAAGAGAGGCCTTGAAATAAAAAAAAAAGCACGATGAAATGCTTCAACCAATGGCACTACTGCATGGAGCCTCTTCCTCAGCATCCCAGAGCAGATGTGCTGCACTCAAAATGTCTTTGTCTATTAAAACTGTGTCAGCTTCAGAGACTCCAAAACTCCCTGTGGCATAAACAGAATTTCTAATGAACAGCTGCAGGATACAGGAGTGGCCGCACAAAATGCAGCTGCTGAGATCGTTTTCTTTGCCCCCCTCTCTCACCAGCTTTTCCCTGCTGTCCAAATCCCATTTCCACCCATTTGGGTCTCTCTTGTCCTCCCTCTCCCACAGCTCTGCTGCCTCACTATTCCTTCTGCACCCTTCACACATCTCCTGGTCCAAAAGGACCCTCGACCTCTCTCCTGCTGGAGTTTTGCTGCTGCTTTCCCTGCTCGCACCAAAGAGGTGCAACAGGGACAAATTAAGGAGAAAAACGTTATCATGCCAAACTCTGTAATTCCAGAGAACAAGAGCAATCCTCAGGGAAGGATTTATCCTGAGTAAATTGAAACTCACTAATAGATTTTTTAGCTTCCACGCTGCCTTCCAGGCCAAGGCAGCAAAGCATGACTCCTTGTGTGAGCTGGGGGAGCACTTTCAAAATGCCTTTGAAACCCAAAACCTGTCAAACTTAAAGCCTGGCCCAAATGCACTTCCCAGCTGCTCTCTCGAACCTAATGGTGTCCTCTTAGCTGGAGAAAGAGCTGGAATGATTATTAATTTAGTCAAGTGCTTGTAATGGCCTTGCAGTGCTCAGCACGGTACTGTGAGGAAAGTATCTGTGGTGTCAACGTGCCCCCATGAGTTCTGGGAACAGCAGCACAAATGAAGCTGAATTCTTACTGTCTGATGCCTTCAGTTTTCCATGGGGTTCTCCAGTACCTCACAAAGAGCCTCAGTTCCCTATTTTCAGACCATTTATACAGAGTTACTGCTTTGGTGAGCTCCAAAAACTCGAACTTGAGTGCAAACAGCTGATGGATTCAACAGTTATTGGAAGACTAACAGGTAAGAGCAGATGCCAAAGCCCTGTTTTATTAGAACCCTCTGACAACTATCAAAGAGCATCTAGTGCTAAGCAATGTGTCATTTGAAGGAAATTTTTATTAACTGGTATTGAGCATGAAAGCCAATGAATACCTTGTGGCTTTGAGACAATCTGTCTGCTGCAGTCACACCAAGTCCAAATGCCTCAGCCACGAGTGGTGAGACTGGTGCTGTCACTGAGCACCTCAAAGCAGCCAAGTTTTTGCAGAACTAATGGTTTAACAGCTTCCCTGGACTGGCAGCAGGATGTTCAGGACAGAGCTTGTTCGTAGGGCTTTGAATAGTTCACATCACTAATGCGATTGCATGGCCAGGAGGGAAAATTCCCAGAGAAACCACGGATATTGTGGATACACCCTGCACTCCAGAGATCACCCAAATAACGCTCACCATGCAATCCCTCCTGCCTGCCCACAGCACAGGGTGGAGGGAATCCAAATGTCAGCAGAGAGGGCACGTTTGGGAAGGCTGGAGCTCCTCTGGCTCTCAAATCCTCCAGGCAGGAATCTCCAACACACAGCAGCTATCTTTGTAGGGAAGAGAGGCCAAATGTCCTTGGAGCAGCTCGAAAAATGGGCCACAGTGCCAGCACAAGGCTCATGCAGATGAAGGAACTGCTTCCAACACAAGCTGCCGTCTCCCAGCCACCATCCCAAAGATCAGACTGGTTCCAACTCAGGGAACTGGTTCCAGCTCACTTCAGGGACCGTTTGGAAGATCGATGCTGAGAGGTGCTAATGGATGAGCAATCCACAAATGCCTCTTCTGGCCATTCATAACAGGAGTTATCATGGACAGGAGAGCCAGCCCCAGCATCTCAAGCTGTGCCATCCCACTTCTCATCTCAGTGGCTGGAGCCACGAATGGTTCTAATTGCACAAAATGTCCCTGAGGGACAGCAGAGCTCTCTCCCTTTCAGCCTCACACCCTCCCAGGCTGGACCGTGTGTGAGTTTTCTATTGCCACCCAGTGCACAAAGGCTGCTCGTGGCCAGAGTAAACACCTGATGGCCAGCCAGGAACAGGGGAACCATTCCCAGAGGCTGGGAAAGCTGCTGGCAAACACAGCTCCACTGTGAACGTGCCACACGGATGGCCACGAAGGCACTGGCCTGGAACAAAGTCATCAGGATGGGCTCAAAATTCACAACTCAATTTGGCCTCTGTAGATAATCCAAAAAAAAAAAAAAAAACTAAGGAAGCACTGGGATGGCTGTATTAGATCAAGCCAATGATCCATTCACTTCAGCCCCTCACTCCTCATTTCCAGCTGCTTTGGTGTAAAATAACCATAAATCGCAGTCATGGAACAGTTTATTCAGGACAATTTCCCCCAAACCATTAACAAATAGGAGTTGTAGGAGCCCTTGAAGAACAGCAGCTGTCCACCAAAATACCTTTTCTTGAAGCAATCAATCACAGACATTCTCAGCAGTACAGAGTCTGAACTGTTAAAAAAAAGCAGGGGGAAAGGGAAGGAAAAACACACCAAGCACTCGATTTCACAGCTTCCTGCAGCAGCAACTTCCACAGATGAGCTCTGCAAGGTGCCCAGAGAAGCTGTGGCTGCCCCTGGATCCCTGAAAGTGTCCAAGGATCCAGACTGGATGAGGCTTGGAGCAACCTGGGATGGTGGGAGGTGTCCCTGCCCATGGCAGGGGGGTGGAATGGGATGAGCTTTAAGGTTCCTTCCCATACAAACCATTCTGGGATTTTAAGGGATTTCCTTTCACCAGCTTCAAACCCAACCCCTCCTGATTCAGTCCCTGCTCCCTCTCCAGCACTACACACATCCAGGGGGATGGGAGTGACAGGACTCACACCCAAATCACAGCAGATCCAAAGGAACAACATTCCCAAAGCCACCACGGGAAGAAGTGTCACCTTACCTTCTCTAAGCTGCCTGACATCCCACCACATGCTCCTCTCTGCACCAGGCAGGACAAATCTTTTCAAGCCTGGCAGCCAGCAGAGTTGGCAGGGAAGCAGAAATACAAGGATCCTTCTGCCAAGGGATAATTTCAGCACAAATCTGCACTTCTGCTATTGTCTCCCCCTTCCTGATGGACACCCTGGTTCTCCAGCACACTCTTTTTGTGGAGCAGCCCTCCCTCTCTTTTATCCAGTGTCCTCTCTAACATCTTTGTTCGGCTCCCATTCCACTCATTTCCCAAATTTGTGCCTAGTTTCCTCTTTTTTTTTTTAATTGCTCTCAATATGTCACTCTATATTAGTCAACAGCAGATTTATTTAAACGTGTCAATGCTGTTGCTTAGCAGATCTGACTGTGCTTTACCATTTCAGCCTCCTTCAGAGTCACATGTTCCCCTTCCCAGAGCTCCCCAGCATGTTTGGATCACCAGGAAGTTTGAGGAAAACAAAAATAAGTCTGATTCTAAAGGCAGGCCACTGGCCTGCCTGGGAAAGCTTCAGGAAAACCAAAAAAACACCTCCAAAAACAACCAAGAAGAGGAATTCTGCCCAAAACTCCATATGATTTTAATTCTCAGTTAGGAAGCAGCATCAAGTTCTGGTTTTCTTCCATTCTCTACCTTTTAGTTTCAATAGGAGCCCATCAAGTAAATGATCACCCAGAGCTTTGGAAAGGGCCTGATATGGAGCCAGGATCAGCTTTCCCCTGCAGCAGCTAATTTTAGGAAATGGCCTTCAACCACTCTATAAAAGTCTGGGAACACCCAGGTGAGAGCATGTTCTGACCTTTGAAATTAGATTTGGGTCTTTGCTGAGGCAGAGAGCGAAGATAATGTGCAGCTAAATCCCTCACAGGAGGTTTTCTGCTCGGGCTTTCCGAGCTCTCCACAGCGACGGCGTTGATTTGGTCACTGCCCCCAGATTCCAACCTGCACATTCACAGCTGTGTAACTGGAGAGGCCAGTGGCTCCAAGCAGCATCAGCTCCACCCAAAAACTGGGGCACAGCTGTCCCAAAATGCTGATGGAATCCTGGAATCACAGAATCATTAAGGTTGGAAAAGAACTCTGAGATCACTGAGCTCAACTAACAACCCACTGCTGCCAAGCCCACCCTAAACCATGACCCCACATGACAAAATTCTTTACAAAAAGGACTAAGAAAATCCAAGAAAACACCACCCTTCTGCAATCCACTGGAGCAGAACAATCCCAAACTCCCAAGTGCACCCCAAAACCTGCTGTGTGGCCCCAGACAGATGCCAAATCTGCACATTCACTGAGGGCTCCAACTGTGAGATCATCTCCATGGCTTGGCTCCACTCCAGGTGCATCTCCCACGTTACCCCTAAGCCAACCTCAACTTCTGCCCCAAAATCTCCAGCTCAACCACCACCCTGCATCCCTGCCAGCCAGGCTGGTTTGGAACCCCAGAATCCCAGACTAGTTTGGGTTGGAAAGGACCTTAAGGCTCATCTCATTCCAGCCCCTGCCATGGGCAGGGATGCCACACACTAGATCAGGTTGCTCAGGGCCCCATCCAACCTGGCCTAGGGGGAATTAAATCCCAGGAACTGATGCTATTGACACAATCTCCAGCAGCTGCTAATTCCACATTCAGAGTGCAGATCACATCCAAGAAACCAGGTTCACAACCTTGGGAACTGATACCACAACCTGAGACAGCCCAGGCGAAGACAAATCCCTCAGCAGGACCTGCCAGAACGGCTGCTGATGGCTTTCCAAAAATAACCCAGTCCCCTTTCCAGGGTGCCTGATGCCCATTTACTTACAGCCACCTAAAAATAGCCCTTCCCGTTGGGAATCAATGACGGGAGCTGACAGAAGTGAAAGGAGCTCATCACTCCACAAACACAGGACTGAAGGAGATAAACTACTTTGGAAATGCAGCGTAGGGAACAATCCCGCTCTGGCCCCGAGACAGCCAGCTGGATGGGCCTAATGATTCTTCTCCAGCACCAGCTGTGATTGAATTTATTTCCATTTGGTGTGATTAAAGAGACAGATAAAAGGGAGAACAAAAAGTCCAAGATTTCAAAAGACACTAAAAATAAAATAGTTTGTGTGAGCTTGGCACCCTACCTTGACAATTTTTATATGTGTCAGCCAAGCTCAATAACCCAAAAGGAAGGCACAAGTAATTTTTAGGTGGGGAAACAAAGGCATGGAAATGTTAAAACACCAATTCAATCATCAATAACATCAACAGCAGGAAGAGGTTTAAAGGGCAGGTGTTCCTGAGGCACCTGCCTACATCCATGCCCTAAGATCCCACTGTATTTACTCTTCATGGAGCCATTCAAACAGTTTCCATAGCCTGGCAAGTGCAGATGGATGCTGAGGAGTTCAGTGGCTCCTCATGACAAGTTCCAGGCCATTTAGCTGATCAAAGGGAGCCGCTTTGCCGAGCCCGTTTGCACCTCATGGGGAAAGGGCACTTCCTCAAAATTCAAACGTACAAGTTTAGCAGCAGGAGGCCTGAAATTAATCCCTTCATTTAAACATTAACCACTTTAAGTGTCTCTAAGCAATTGTAAAGGCTTTATTAGAGAAGGCAATGAGAGCTCGTGAGCAGCCAAGTCAAGAGGACGCCAAGGTTACCTGCACTCACTTTCCCAGTATTACCTTTGACAGCACAAACTCTCTCTGCAGAGGGTTTGTCCCTGGAATAAAGAGGACAGCAACACATTGGTGCCAGCTGAACTCTGTGGCCAGGGATGGATGGAGCAAATCCTCCTGGAATCCATTCCCATGGCCAAGAAGGGTAAGCAGATGTGCTGTGGGCAAACTGAACCTCACTGATTTATCTTCTGAAACCATCCTTGGCAGATGTTGATTACCTTGACAGCAGCTGATTTCTGGTTTCTGATATGGTGGATCATGTCCTGTGTGGATCTTCAGCAGGAAAACCAAGGACTGGAACAGGAGCCTGGAGAGCTGATGGACCCTCCAGCCCAGCACAGTCAAACCTCAGCTGGACAAAGCCTCCAGCAATCTCATCTACCTTTGCCCTAAGCAGGACATGGCATTAGAGACTTCCAAAGACCCCTCCCAAACTTGTCTGTTCTACAATTCAAAGAAATGCCAGAGAGAAGGTGGAAGCCTTTCCTGGAGATATCTGAGCTAGATAAAGCTGTAATGGATAACAGAAATAACTCTTTGTCAGCTTTTCACTGGATGTATGAGCTGGTGGCAGAGAGGAGCCTCCCAGCACACTGTGCTTCCCTCTCTCCAACGTTTACCTCTGCACACAGGAATACATCTCCTCACTTAAGACACTTACATGGCTTTCACACTAAAATTCAATGTGTTTTAGTGGCATTGTAGGACTTAATATTTGTAGGAGGTGATAAAACATTCATGAGTGCAACGCTCTGAGATTAAATGGGTTGGGCTGGCGTTAAAAGACATTTAAGGGATGGCCTTTTAAGGCCCAGCTCTCTGTTCAACCATCACACAGTCATTTCCCCAAATCCTTCCATGTATCCAACATGCAGAGAGCTACACAAGGTGTGCACATCCCACCCTGGATCCTGTATGGTTGTTGTAGTAGGGGAAAAAAAAAGCATGGATTAGATGCTGTCTGAATTGCAGATGTCACCAGGTTTGGCTTTTTTTTGAATGGCTCCTTGTGCCTGGAAAGTAACTATTGAGTTTCACACCAAAGTCAAAAGCTCCTCTCAGGTTCATTTCCCTTCCAGCTGCTCCAACAACTGTCTTGCCAAAATCCACAGAAGACAAAATCTATAGTTCCTAAGATTCACATTTTGAAACGGATCCAAATGCAGAGCAGAGGTTTCACCTTTAAGACACTCTTGCAAGGCACACAGCCATCTCCCTGACTCTGCTGGTCCTGATCCAGATGGAAAAAAAAAATCCCAAAGCACAAGTCAGGTTTTTTGCTGACCAGGATTACCTGACTTAGTATCAGCAGCCTTCAAGGACACGGTCTAACACACCCGAGTGGAAATCACCAGTGCTGGATGCAGCTCCCTTAAATCCTCTAAGCCTCTGCTTCTCTGCTGGAACAGCTAACTGCTGATAAACTCACTTTCAGACTATTTTCATAAAACTGAAGGTCAGCAAATGATTTGCTAATTAGATCTGTCACATAATTCTCAGCCTGAAGCATAACTCAAGCCAGCTCCACTGAGCAGAGCGGCAGGCAGGGGTCAGCTGCCTGTTCTGAGGTGTGACAGGGCTGTGGGGTCACCAGGCCTCAGTGACAGATTCCTCAGAGCCACATCTTGCAGCAAGCTGTGTTTTGGCAGCCTCTCCAAGCCCTGCACCCACCTCTGCAGCGTTTGTCCACGTCTAGGGACACGTTCTTGCTTTGGTGCATCCCTTGGCTCTGCACAACTCGTCGTCCCCCAGCAGCTCAGAAGTCGCCCCTTGCCCCAGCGTGGCTTTGCAGATAAGGGTGAGACGTTTGAGATGTTGCACTGATCAATTCCCAGCATCTAAAATGATCCTGATTCTTTTCGAAGTCACTCTGAAGAAACACAACAATCCTGTCCCCAAAGAAGTCTCCAGTCTTGGGAGGTTGTTCTATTTTCCACCAGAGGAGGGCAACCACACGTTCACAACAGGCAGCATCCTTCTGCCTGATACAGAAAAATGCACTTTATTCCCATTCACAACCACCAGAAGAGTTGTTTCATCTTTCCCATTCTGCCTTATTTATGTCTATTCCCTTCCTCATGATATTTAAAGAGCATCCCCCATACAGAATCACAGAATTACAGAATGGTTTGGTTTGGAAGGGACCTTAAAGATCATCCAGTTCTAACCCCTGCCACAGGCAGGGACACCTCCTACTATCCCAGACTGCTCCAAGCCTCATCCAGCCTGGTCTTGGACACTTCCAGGGACCTAGGGGCAACCACAGCTTCTCTGGGCAACCTGTGCAGGGCCTCACCACCTTCTGAGTAAAGAATTTCTTTCTAAAATCCAACCTAACTCTGCCCTCTGTCAGTTTAAAGTAGCAGAGTATATTCCTGTGCTAAAGAGAACCTGAATTCCTCATTCCTCCAGCAGCAGTTCTGGCAGCCGGACCCAGAACCCATCGAGCTTGTCCAAACTGTGTCATTCTCCACTGACCTAAGGAGAATTCATCAATGCCAGCTGGGAACTTGGGCACTGGGAGCAAGGAAACTGCTTGTGACATGGCTATAAATAGCAAAGGGGCTGGGGATATTTTCTCCCTCTCGTGTACTCCTGCCTGCCCTGCTCGCACAAACCCTTGGGAGCCCGGATCAGGCTGCTCTGATGCTCTCCTGCCAAGTTGGAATCACGAGATGGACTCGAAAGGGTTGGCTCAGGAGAGCAAAACAACCTTAACTTTTCTATCTTGAGGGAGAATACCCTGCAAGCAACACCACTCCTCAGTACTTAGCTGGAAAAGCCAGGGCAAGGCAGGATTTTGTGGGAGAGGCCCCAGGTGACTCAGCTCTTCACCCTCTCCCCTCTCCCTGTGGACATTCCAACAGCACAAGGCACTGGAGTTACAGGGTGAGACACAGGGATTCACTCAGGACACCAATTGGGAATTCAGCAACCCCATCAACGTTGATTTTTAAGGATACTCACTCCTCCACCATCATTATGCTCTGTGGTAAAAGCCACTTTACAAGCTCAGCTAATCTGGGATGCTGTTGCATCATCACCTGATGCTGATGAACAATTATTAAAGAGGGGAAAAAAAAAAAAGCAGCAAACAAATCCATGCTTCTCCTCTGGCCTGGGTGGTTTTCAGTACCATTATCAGTGAGAAAGGGTTAGGAGGAGCTCTGTGTTTTTGGGATGGACTGCCGTTGTCCCAAGGCCTGTTCTCTGGTCCAGATCCAGGGATGCAAGCCAGCCACTTTCATGCTCTTGAGCCTTCTCACCTGCCCGAACACCCAGGCCACATCTGCCTTGCCTTGGAGGTTTGATCCTGGTTGTGCCAACTTCTGGCTCAATGGCAGCTGGCTGAGGCTACCACTGAGGTGGTTCCAGCCTGGACAAACGAGTGAACAGAGCAGCCCCTCATGTGCCAAACCTGAGCTGTGTGCACGCATCTGGGAGCAGAGCCTGGCCCCTGGCTGGGGAAGGATTGGGAATCCCAGTTTTACACTACTCCGTGGTATTCAGTAACAAATAAATCCCATGAACCCGGGGAGGGTTATTACTCCAGCACTATAAAGGAGATGTTGAAGTGACAGGGAACTTCCCTTCCCACCTCTTGCGGGGATAACACAAACCAGCAGAGCAGAAAGACATCCAAAACATCACTTTTCAAAGCAGCAACAGATTTTTCTGTCAAAGGACAGATTTCACAAGGATGTCTTGGGCATGGGTGGATTCGTGGCAAAACAATCAAGCAACGCGAGAGACACACGACCATTTCTCCCCTCTGAGTGTCAAAAAGCTTTCAGGAGATTTATAAAATTAGAGCTGCTTATGTTGAGCATCTCAAAGGGAAAGGGAGGGAGAGAAGTGTTTCTCCCATGAAGCTCTCCAGCAGCAGCTCCTGATTGTACTCAGTGGGAAACACTGAGCACTCTGGGCACCTTCCCTCCCATCGAGCTCCAGGCATGGGGGAAGCTCAGCAATTCGCAGGATTTGGGTCCTTGCTTCTGTTCCCCTTCCCTCTCTCCCTCCCCATCCTCCCTTTGACAGCCACGGATGGAAAGACTGAGGAGAACAGAGCAATTAAGGAATTTGAAGCCTGGCTAGCAGCTACTCTGAATGCAGGCACATGAAGCAGCAGGATTCAGCTGGTGACATTTGGACCACAAATGAAGTCCCCAAGAGTAATAAACAATCAGGTAAAGAAATCTGGAAAGAAATTACCCAGCACACCTCGTCTTCGTGGCCCCCATGAGATCCATATAAAATGTGTTAATGCATCTGATTATGATCTAAATTATGTACAGAAGCTCCTGCCAAGCACTCTGTGAAGTTTCTTTATTGTTAAGTTGGAAGCTGTTTAAGAATGGTCCAGTCATCATGTTTCTAATTAGATTTGGGGAAAAAACATTTTCCTACTTTACTGCTGGCTCAAAACACGGGAGAAGGTCGGGATGTGGGTTTTCTCTGCTGAAGAAAGAGCAGCAAAAGTGGGGACAGAACAGCAGAAGAGCCAGTCTATTACCTGTCCTTTACTGTCACCTGAGCTGTGTGGCTTTACTTGCACCCACACATGCCAGAGAATTATTGCCATTTCAGCTTTCTACACATTTTTTCCTGGGAGGGGGGTAAAACACCAAGGTGTTCCCATGCACACTCTCCACAGGCTCAAAAACTTTGACAGAAAGGACTTCTGGAAGAGTTCTGCTGAGAAGGGCTGGCAAAACACCATGTGAGATTTTCCTCACACCTGTGAGGGCTACCTGAGCTGTCACTTCTGCTGTGAAAGTCCTTTGTGCTGCTTGGAGGCAGGTCAAAAAGCTGGTTCTCTCCTCAGCATGCCATACCAGGACTGGAGCTTTTTCAAAAACAGAGAGACACCACTCCCAGGTGTAAATTCAAATTTGGGAGAGCACCCACAGTTTTAACTGCAAGCCTGACAACCTCACGTGTGCTGAAAACTCCACCAGCTCAACCTGTGCCTTCTCTTCTGCTGCTGCCTGGCCAAGCCTTTGCTCCATGGATCAGCATCTCCTTCCCCCTGCAGGGCTGGATTCCCAAGTCAGAAGCAGAGCCAAGGTCACCTTGCTGAGAGGAGCTGGATTTTAAAAGGAGGGTCCCTACAGTTATTAAAAGTCTTCCATCCATTACCTCTGCCCTTCCAAGCTCACAGCTGCAGCCACAACTGCATAAATCTGGACTAAGTAGGGCCCTGTGGAAGTGAAATAGGATATAAATAGTTCTTACAGGTTTATTTTGCTCTCTGTATGTATATAAATCATACACACATATATATATCCCAGATATGTCTGCACCTCATTGAATCACAGAATGATTTGTGCTGGAAAGGACTTTAAAGGTCTTCCAATTTCACCCCTGCCATGGGCAGGGACACCTTCCACTGTCCCAGGGTGATCCAAACCTGGCCTTGGACACCTCCAGGGATCAAAGGGGCAGCCACAGTTTCTCTGGGAATTCTATTCCAGGGCCTCACCACCACTCTTACAGTAAAGAATTTCTTGCTAATATCTCATCTAACCCTGCAGATCTGTGGGAAGTCAGGGATAAGAACTACCACTTCCAGCCACCGTGGTAATGCAGTGGCTTCAACACCCCAAAAATGCTTTAATGTAGGATCACAGGCTGGATCCCAGCCAGGCAACAGCACTGCTTTAAAAGGAGTATTTATCTCCATAAAACACTTCCTAAACAACGTGCTCAGTGCTTGAAAAGAAAGCCTTGCTAAACAACCAGATTTTAACCTGGAATTCTGCATGTTGGCATTCTCTGCTGCTCCAGGTAAGTCTGATTCCCTTACACAGCATGGTGATTTTCTTTGTAAGAAAAAAAGGAATTTTCTCTTTCAGTTTTAACTTTGAGGCAAGATGGAAGACCACAGCCTGGCCTCAAAGACATGAGATCTTTTGAACTCCAAGTCAGCAGGCTCTCACAAGAGCTGAGCTCGAGGGCTGCTCTGGAATAAATCAAAAAGGATTTACACTTTCACTTGAATAAAGCAGGAAAAAACTCTCCAGAGATGCACAGATATGGGGTTGGGGGTGGGGAGACAGCTAACAGGTTTAAAAAAAAGGACAAAAAAGGTAACTTAAGAATGCCATGATGGTTTGATGGTCACAGACCCATAAGCTAAACATCTGCATGGTTGGATTTTCTGCAGGAAATCACAGGCACAGTTGCTAAGCCTGCTGGAATCAGTTCAGCCCAAGAATATGTGGAGCAGATGCTCCAAGCACGGCCCACAAGGACACTGGAGAAATCCTCTGACAAAAGGGAGTCAAAACAGGGGCTGGAACTGGCCCTGTGTCACTGGAGATGCAGCTGTGATCTCCTCAGAGAGGAGCAGAGGTCATGGCCAAAAGGGACCTTGAGAGCACCTAACGTGCTTTGAGCTGTACCACAGCCCCTCACACTTCATCCATGTTTTCCTAAGAGCAGGGGTCAGATTTAGCAGCCACATTTGAGTAACTTTGGTGACTCCCAGTCACAATCCACGTGCTGCTTCCACTTCAAAATTTGGGCTGACAGAGTAGCTTTGTGCAGGATGCTACTGCCTCGAGGTGTCCTTGTGTCCCCGTGCCAGGAAGTGCCATTCCCTGGAACAGGCAGGAGTGACTCCTCTGCTTCACTCTTGACACCTTTGCTGGAGCCCAAACTCATCAGCAGTTTTGACAATACTCCAGAGCCCGAGTTTGCCTGAAGGAGCTCAGCACAGGGCACAAAAACTCATCCTCTGGCTTCCTCACAAGAGTGAGAAGAAAACTGAGGAAGGAGCAATGTGCTGCTGGCAGCAATTCCAGCCTCTGCAGTGAGATTGGAAGGCTCCCAGGCAGCCACACACCCCGGCAAGAGCTGTGATCAGCACCCATGGACTAATCCTCACACCTCGACTACAAAGAGTTTGGGGACAAGAGTCTGCCCAGAGAATGATGCTAAAGAAGAGAAATGTTCAGAGCCCAACTTCCCCCTGAGCTGTGTGCAGGGATTTGGATCCCAAGGCACCCAGGCACTGAGCTCAGACCATTAGTGACATTCAACACTGCTTTTAAAATCAGAATTGAAAACTGCTGAACCCAGAATATTGTGAAATGCTGCTTCTTTGCCTGCAGTTCTGCCAAATGAAGTTGGCTAAAACTTTCAGCAATTAATGGATGATTAAATGAAGGAGCTGATGGCCAAAAGAATATGTAAGGGGCTTGATTAAAGCTCTGGGGGTGACACTGTGCTGGTCCTGCCCTATTTTTCCAAGCTTTCCTCATCTCACCATCATTTCAACTGGACTGTGGGGAGGAGGGGAGTGTTGTTAGAAGGGTGTGAGATGTTTTGGTAAATTATGTTCAAACACAGCAAGAGAAGAAGCACCTTAACCCGGGGCATGGGGCAGCCTGGCACTGCAGTGCTCCTTTGTGCTTTACCTGTTGTCCCTCAGCTCCTGGGCTCAGACCTGTCCCACATCCCACACCGAGTCCTTCACCACCTCTCTTCTTTCTCCCAGAGCTGATCTCAAGGGTTTCCCTCCTGTTGAACAGAAAAACACAGACAAAACCACATGGATTCAGGAAATCAGTTATGCATGGCCTCGAGGCACAGTGCAAGAGAGGCACTCTGACACAAACATTCCTTCTGGACCTCTCCAAACAGGGATGTAACTGCCTGGGAGAGTGGAAGGTGGCATGGAACGAGATGAGCTGTAAGGTCCCTTCCCTCCCAAACCGTTCTGGGATTCTGTGATTTATGACAAGGTCTTAAGCCTGGAAGCTTCCCCAAGTTTGACAATTTGGGCTGCTGGGGAGTGAAGGAGGTTGAAGGACACTAAAGGGGGAATCAGGCACAAATGAGACCACCTGGAGAAGGGATATTGCAAGTCTAAAAGGGATCAGATGTAGGTCATCAGCTCCCTGCTCCATCAGTTGTTCTGAGCCCGCTCTCAGGCATTCTCAGCTTTCTCAGCTCACTTCACACAAAATTCTTCCTGTACAACACCTGATAACTGACAGCTCTCAGGTGACATCCCTGCGATCATTTCCCACAAAAACATTAAATAAAATAATTATGTCCATTGTTCCTTAAGTGCCAAAGACCAAGAGGATCACTGCAAGCCACCCAGCCCGACCTGTTCAGGAGTTCCACCCACCAAGTCCAGCCTCAAGCCCAGTAATTCCCACCAATACTTCACCCAGTTCTTTCCCTAGCTTAAATCCTCTCTCAGCCACGCCTCTGCTGCAAACAACCTGTCTGATCTCAGCAGACAGATAAAAAAATTAAAAGAAAAATAAAGTACCTTTTGTTAAGAAAAGCCCGAGGCTCCAGGATTATCCTTCGGCAGGCCACGCCTTGGCCGTCAGTGGTTATTTCCTTTTGTTTGAAAACAAAAAGGACCATCCACATCCTGCCTTCATCCTCCTACACAGCCTCCGGGACAGCAGAGCATCTCAGCCTCCCTCTCCCCACCCTGACTCTCACTAATGTGTTCCATACTCGCAGCCTCTCCCCAGTCCCGGCTCCCGGCAGGGAGGCAGGGCTGGTCTTTGGAGGCTGGTGCTGCTTTTAAAGGCTGCTTCCATCCCCTTCCATCCCTTTCACTTTAGCTGGCAAAACACTTCCCGAGTGCCCACATCTTCAGGATACAAAGAAGGAAACACATCGTGATGGGAGCTCCTCTCTCCTGGCAGGCTGCGGGTCCTGGCACGGTTCCATCGGCACCGGGCTACAAAACGTTTGCAGAAACAAGAACAGCCACGACCTTTCTACCCCTCCTTCCTTCCCTGATTGCAAAGTCCTTCCCAGAGCTCTCCAGAAATCACGAGTGAAGATGTCACTCAACAGCCACAGCTGATGCTTTCACCTCAATGTGACCTGTGAAATATCCACTTGGAAGCTCAGCCACGAGCCCAGCATCTGCACAGCCCTCGCTGCATCTCCCAGGTCTGGAGATGTTTTATGGCAAGCTTGGAACGCTGACAGTTTACAAAATAAAAAACTGCTTTTTCTTTTCTTCAAAGCCACCAGTTATTTTGAGTCCCTGAAACTCTGGCCACTTGGGGCAAAGGAGCCAAGCAATCAGAGCATCTGGCCATGGGATGCCCAAATCTATCAGCCACACAAATCACTCTCCTGAGTCACAGAAGTGTTTGGGTTCCAAGGAACCTCAAAGATCATCTCATTTCAACCCCCTGCCATGGGCAGAGACACCTTCCACTAGAAGAGAGCTTAAGAGTTTTTTTTTAAAAGCCTAATTTTAATGTAAGCTCTGGAAAACATCAGGCTCTTCATAGAATAAATGCCACTTCATGATTAAAGTGAAGGCCCATGTCTAATAAACACTATATAATTAATATGATGTAACAATTCCAGCTATATTAATATTTTATTCTGATCACTGTCATTAAAGCAGTAACAGCAACCCAGCAGAGGCTCATCCCCAAAAAAAGGGTAGTTTCTCCCTACTCTCTGCCAGAGAAGAGGTGGCAAGTCACTGTTCTAACTTCATTTCATATTTTATTGGTTTTTACAAGCCAGCTATGCTAAAAGGTTGCACCAGTAATTTAAACTGCAGCTGTCAGCAGAAGTGAAGGACATTGTGGGATACATTTTATTCCAGCTCTTTTATTGCCTGGCTCCTCGGAGTGATTCAAGCAGCTTAAGGATTTTAGAGGCGCTGTCACAACAGTTTCTGGTCCGTGGCAAGCTGCTATTTCACCAACAACAACAAAAAAAAAGTACCCAAAAACTCCAACTTTCAAAGAACTGGCTGGACCAGCAGAAGCTGTTCAAGACTCAGCAACTCCTGAATGCCACCAAATTGTTCTCTCACGGGGACAGGCACTTTCTGCAGTGTTATTCCCATTTGGCAGAAGGGGAGGGGGATCCATAAAACAGGGAGAAATGCTGATTTCTGCAGCTCTGCCAAACCACAGGAACACACAGAAACACGTCGTGACTCTCCCCACCAACAGGAGCCAGCAGGGCTCTGTCACATCTGCTGGGACACAGCAAGGCAGGTGACAAGCTGGGGACAGGAGCACAACGAGGCTGGCACAGACCCAATCCAGGAAAGCCTCCAGCAGGGCTGGCCAGAGGAGAAACGTTTTGAAGATTTCTGAGACAGCAGGCGCCTGCTTTCCATCCCAGCAGCACCCCGGGGTTCTGCTGGATGATCAAAAAGCAAATTAATTCCTTCAACTCAGGGACCAACCCCCTCTCCTCACCACCCCAAGCTGGTGGGAGATGTTGGTTTTCATCCCCATCCAGCTGCCCTGGACACTGCAGGACTGGAGGGGAAGAACATCCCACCGCTGAGATGTCTGCTGGCTGCTTGCCTGGCACAGCACTCGATTCCAGATCCCATTAGGGAAACTATCCCAGGAAAACAGGGAAATGTTACTCTGTGGGAGGGTGGAACCATTCCTGGTCAAAGCACTGCAGTACTTTGGGCAGCAGACAAATGGTGTGACTGAGCCTGGTGTCCCCATTGCTCCCCAGGGTGCTGAGCTTTCCTGAGGTCCCCACCTCCTACCCACACACAGCAAGCCACGAAACACACGTGGCTCACCTTATCCCACCTTTTGGGGTGTTTGTAAAGAGGGAGATCCAAGGCTGGCAACCGTGGAAGGGCTCACAGGGCCATAGGGTGACCTGCCTTGACCCTGACTCAGCACAGAGGGGTCACTGCTGGATCCCGGTCACTCTGTGCCATGGGCAGAGGAGAGAAATCCTCATCCTCATCCCATCCAGCCTGGCCTTGGACACTGCCAGGGATCCAGGGGCAGCCACAGCTTCTCTGGGAAGCCTGTGCCAGGGCCTTCCCACCCTCACAGCCGAGAATGCCTTCCCAATATCCCACCCAGCCCTGCCCTGTGGCAGTGGGAAGCCAGCAGATTATCAGATGATGCCACATCAGTCCTGGAGCATGGATCATTCTCAAATGCCCCCCTGCTGTGGGTCCCCTCATGTCCCCCTTCAGCACATGCAGACACTGTACCAGGAGAGGTCCACGGTTCCCAGAGCTTAAAATCCGTGAGGACAAGCAAAACTTCCTTTGCAAAGAAACATCTTTTAAGCAGAGGGAAAGTTCTTCAACCTGGGCTTTGGCAGTATAGTCAAATGTTTAAGTTTGGGACATGTTTTAACGTATTAAAAAAAGTTTTTCAGGTCACCTTTGATGCAGAGTTGTCTGGAAGGGGGAGGCTGTCAGATGGTGTCTTAGCAAGGGAATATCTGTTCCCTGGGCACGGACTCAGAGCCTTGTGAACCCCCTGTGGCACCTGAATATTCCATGTTTGTACTCCAAGCCCCACGGACACTCCTTTGATGTGGTGAGCTGCAGCTCCTAAAGGTCTCTGGAGATCACAGGAATCTACGTGCTGGGATGTATTTAGTGGATAAGGAGCCTTCCATCCCTTGAAACAGAACTTTGCTGTTGTTATCTTTTTAAAAGAACTTTTAAATTGCGTTTTTCTTTTTTTCATGCCTGATGCAGAGAGCAGCTGTGGAGAGATGCCCAGGAAGGCTCCTCTGCTCCATGGGGAATCCAGCCCTGCTCTCACACACATGGTCTCCTCCTGGCCTCTCCTGCTTGCTGCTCCAACATAAACAAGTTAGACCTACATCCTCCTGGAAATTAAACCCAGCCTCTCAGATATGTACACAGATCTCCTTCTGCCCTGCAGGAAACAGGGATGGAGAATTTGCAGCCCCAGGTGGCCCGGAGCAATCCCTGTGCGTGGGGGCTGGGGAAGGCCAGGAGTGGAACACACAGCACTAAATGGCATCTCAGGATATTTAACGCTCTCACTTTTCTTTTCTGACCTCATCCCTTTACCAGCCAGAGAGATTTGTCCATTTTCCTCTGCTCATCCTCACAGTGTTCACCAAAGAGCTTTTTCCTTTACTCCTGGTCACAAAAACATCCCAATCTGCTTCCATCTCACTCTTCCCTGACAATTACCTCCACTTGCTTCCCTATTTTCTCTTCTTTCAAGGCTCTTATCCAGACTGGTTTTTGTTTCTCTCCCTCACCTGCCTGCACCACCATTATTTTTCCCACTGTCAGAGGTGCCACCACCAATTTAAAATCTGGTTTCAGTACAGTTATTTAAGCTCATTCTCCTGCACTAAGGCAGACAAATATTGCAACCTAATACAGAAATATGCCCAGGAAATCATTCCTGGGATGCTCCAACCTGAGCTGAAGGCCAACATGATGGAGACAGAGCAACACAAGCCCAGAGCCACAGCTCTGGAAAGCATTCCAGGCAATCCCATTCCAAGTGCCATTAAGGAAGTGCCAAAGTCCAGCAGATGTTTGGACAACACAAAACATTAAATTGAGCTCTGATATTTAAGAGCAGGAAAGTTGCCCAGGCTAATTTAGGCAACATGTCCCATAAAAGTGGCAAAAAAACCCATCAGGGTCCATTAACTGCATTTGCTGTCCAGCATCTGCTCCTGAATTGTTTATGCACAGAGGTTACCCAGCATATTAATCCTCCAGAAAAGAACGTGTAAAGCAGAGCTGGAAACGAAGGAGTGCCTGGGAATCCTGTTATTATGAGTGGGATAACGCAGGAGGGGTCTGTGGGGGGAGAAATCCCCACAAGGAAACTCCAGAGAGCCCCTATTTACCTTCCACTTCAGCAAACAAAATCCCACAAACAGGGAATTAAAACCTGTTGTTGCAAGCAGAGAGAAAGTCAAAGATTTTACGATCCCGCTGTGAGAAAGGAATTTTAACAGGCTGGTGAAGGATAAACTGTTAGTTTCTTCCATAAACCTGAACAAAACCAACTGATTTCCCAGAAACAAATGAGGAAATTATCCCCCCTGGCCCCAAGAGTCAACTCCAAACCTGCCACCAAAGTTTCTCCTGCCTTTTCCTCATCCTGTACCTTCGCAGACTTTGCGGGGCTGGGTTCAGACTCACGATCCAAATCCAGGCAGGTTGGAGATGCCCTAAAAGCTGCTGAGTCACCAGAAGGGAAAGGGATTTAAGCTAATAATTTACTTTCCAGCTGAGCAGGAGCCTGCCAGCAGACAAGGCAGGGTGCAACTCACGCTGGAAATGCTCCACTGAGAGCCCTGTGTGTTCCCCATCACCCACCCCGGATGCTGCAATTCCCCTTTCGTGCCCTCTTGCAGGAGACACAACTCTCGACCTTGACCTTTGGATGGCCAAGTGCCCACTGAAATCCCAAGGGACAAAGATTCCCTTTAAAGATCCCTGAATTCCCTCAGCAAACTCAAGTCTGGCAAAGGAGGAATGCACAGGGATTTCTGACATGGAAATGAGGGTGGATGAGGAAAACAGGACATTTACTGTGGAACTGTTACTCCTAACATTTATCAACAAGGAGTAAGAAGACAAAAGACAACGTTTAGATTGGGTATTAGGAGTAATTTCATCCCCAAAAGAGTTGGCCAGGCCAGGGCAGTGGTGGAGCCCCCATCCCTGGAGGGATTTAGCAGCTCTGTGGATGTGGCACTTGGGGACACGGCTCAGTGATGGCTTTGGCAGTGCTGGGGGAACACTTGGACTCAGTTATCTTAGAGGAGTTTCCAACCTAAATGATTCCAATATTAGGACTTACTTTTGAGAGGAAAGAAGGATTTCTTTCCCCCCTCATCTAATTTAGAAAAATTTTATGAAAGAAATCACTTTGCACACACTTCAGAGGCTCAAGGCATTCAGGGATAAAAACTGGCCCTTCAAATTAAGGTTCTTAGTGTTCCTCTTCACCTGAACCAACAGCTGGGGATATTACAAATCCTTTTCACCTTAAACCAGTAGAGTGGCACAGAGAATTAGCATGAAAGTGAGGGATGCTCAGCAGGGGTAAAAACTGCTGCAAAGAATAACTCGAGGCACATCAGAATCTGTCTTGGCACAACAGTTCTTCCTTCTCCAGCAGGAAGAACACACAGAAGTGGCAACAATCCCCTTCCAGCAAACTGTCCTAAGCTCCCAGCCCACTGCCAAAATTCCTCTGAAAGGAACTGGTCCAAGCAAGAACTTCCAGGATTTGATGGTGCAAAGCCACCTTCTGTTCCATGACAGCATTTTGCTTTCACAGCAGAAAAGGTGCCTTGAGATTTTGTCTTCAAGAAAGGCAATGGAAACTTCCTTTGCTCGGTGCCACTAAATTGGTGTCATCCTCTCTGGATCTCAGCATTCCCACAGGTAAAGAAAAAGCAAGTTCAACCTCCCAAGATAAATTCAGAAGCAGCAAATCCTTCCCTTCCTGGGAATTTGCTCCAGTGATTAATCCCAGCCCGTGTCTACCTTTCAATGTCACGTTCCAAACAGCTTCTCCCCACCCTCCTCCAAGACTCAGCAGCACCCAGCACCCTCTCCCCGGAGAAGGGACTCAAGTTTTGGTCTCTCTCCTGACCCATAAATACAGTGGGAGAGTTTAAAAGTTCAACTCTAGATATTTTCACCCTGATCCAAAAGCTGCCCTGTGCTCCTCCTGCAGGAGTCCCAGCTTTTCCCACATCTATTTTAACAAATGGATATCAGAGCTAAATAAGCTACTTGAACAGTATTTTCAGAAATTCAGTTTTTGGAGTAAAAACATCCTTTGTTCCTATTTCCCAGCTCACATGTCCACAGATGGCATTAAACACTTCTTATTCTGGGAACTGGAGCAGATTTGGGTGCTCAGTCCAACCTCAAGTACCTTTGCACAGCAGCTGTTCCTGGAGTGCCCTCTGCCCCAGGCACAGCCCACTCTGCTCACTCCATCCTCCAGTTTAAAAATCATCTGGATTGCTCCAAGTCATTTATCATATTCTTGGAACAATTCATTACTCCACTGGTGTGGTGAACTCCACAGATTTTCTTGCTCTCTGTACTTGATGAAAATCACAAGGGCCAGGATGCAGCTATTCCTAAGGACTCCCATGATCACATTTACAGCTTTATCAGAGCCTTTCCATGACTTTTATTTCCTATCCTTATGAAAAAAGAGCAGAGACAGGGGCTCACACGATCTCCATAACAGCTCTGATGCTGCCTGGTTGCACAAAGATGGATTTGTTCAGAGCGGCTCATGGAGAACCCACTCCTCCCTACAAGCCCAATTTTTATACTCAATTTCTTTTCACTATGGACAAGAGAAAATTGATTAAGCACAAGAAGCAGTCCTTAAAAAATGAATCTGCTTATCTGCTTTCTACCAAATAAAAATAACCTGGAAAACTGGCAAATCTAAGTGTTTGCCCAGCAGATAAGACAAATCACCCTTCAGGGACTCTCACATTTTCCTCCTGCTACCTGGAACTCCTGCAGGCCTTTGTCACCACAGGAACGATGGGTGGTGCCAGCAGCAGTGATGTTTAATTCTGTAACTCCAACAGGTGGAAAAGCTTTGTTAGAAGACTGTGAAGTGCAGAGCTCTGCTGCATTTTGTCACAGGCTCCATCTCGAAGTCAAGCAGGCTGTTTGCTGGTTTGGTTTGTTACACAAGAACATCTCCTGCACTAATTCCTGCTGGGTTAACTGAGATCTGTGGTCATCTCAGCCACTGTGCAAGGAAAGATTTCCTGTATCAGGAAGACAGGTCCAAAATTCTCTGTAATGCCTCACCATATTTATTTTTCTTGCAGGTCATCACCACCTCCAGCAAAAGGAAAAGAAGGGGTTTTAGCCCCACTGTGCCCCAAGAGGCTCCAAGCCAAGAGCCCTATGCACCATCCCACCGCCTGGATTGTTACAGAAATACAATTTGTACAGTTGTGTTTTCTGACACCTTTTCTAAAATCTTCTGAAGCTGTTTCAAGCCAAATTTGGCCCAGGATGAAGCTCTTAAGGCACCAACTTTGTCCTTGCACAAGGACAGGAGCCTCAGAGGATGGGCAAGGACTGGCAGCTTCTGCTCATGAGGGGATGCCTCAGATTTTAATATATCACAGAATGGTTTGGGTTGAAAGGGACCCAAAAGCTCATCCAGTTCCACCCCCTGCCAAAGGCAGAGACACTTTCCACTATCCCAGGTTGTCCCAAACCCCATCCAGCCCGGCCTTAAACACTTTCACATTTATATACAGGTACATTTTATCATCTCCACCACCACACACCTGTATATACACACGTATTTTCACATACAGGCACACACAGAGAGGGCAGGTCCCACTGAATTCCACCATCCCTGCAAAACTAAATGCAGGGTGTTCAAAACCAGTGCTCTGGGAAGAGTATTTTTGAAGAGATTGTTTCCAACAGCTTCCCCAAAATGACACAGTCCATGGGAACAGCAAGGACAGGATCCAACCCAAGGGTGGTGTTCAGTGATGATGAAGAAACACAGCTTTTCTCCCTCCTCTCCCTCTTAATTCCCTGCCTTTATTCCACCAGTGTTTCCAAATTGGCTCAGCTTTGGTGGATTTTCATGGGAACTGCAAACGAGGTATTTGCCAACCATCCAATCATTGCTCTCAAGTGCAGAGAGACCATGGCTTGAATTGGTCACCCTGCCTTTATTCGTATTTATTTTTAATTGTAAGGAAACGTACTTTCTCAGTCTCATCCTCCAAAACAGCTGAACAGTTTTCATTGCAGTCTTCGCAGAAAGCACCAGCAAGGAACTAGTTGGGATGTTCATCCAGCCCGTTGGCATAATATGCCAAAACAACTGAACAACTGAACATAGGATTTTCAAACACAGAAAAAGCTTGGGAATGCCACCATGCCCCTCTCCCAGATTAAGAACATCCATCATTCCCCTCTCAGGGCTCTTCACCCACCCTTCTCTGCTGGTTTGCTTTGCTGCAATACCCAGTTTAGGCTGCCTGATCCTTTGGAAAAGACCTCAACAGTTTATTTGTCCAGAAAATACACACCAGTGCTGCTTTGCATCCAAAACCATCCATTTTAGCTGTGAAGGTATTGGTTTCACACAGCCACCCTGGCAAGTTTTTTAAAATTCCCTTTAGATGCCCATGCACAGGCCACCAGCTGGATCTCTGAGCAGGCAGAACATGAATGTGTGTGTTGTGACACACAATTCACATTTCCATAATCAGGATTTCACGTTACTCAAAAGCAATTTGATGTTTGGTTTGGGTTGTTGGTTTTTTTTTAGAGTCTCCAGCAAACCCTGAAGCTGGGGATGAAGGAGAGGAAGGGCAGATCAAACATGGCCAGACACTGTTTTTACATGATCCTTGCCCAATTCTATTTCTCCACAGCCAAGCAACAAAAACAAATTCCCTCTCACAAAAATCAGATGGCGCTGTAGCCAAGCCCACCAAGAATAAGAGGAATCAGAAGGGGAAGGGATGGGGCAGGATGCTGATCCACATCTGATGCTGCCACTCTTGGCAGTTCATTATTTGAGGCAGCCTGGGCTCCCCATGAGGTCTCAGGGAGCATTAATGACTCAATCAAGGGACCTCCCTGGGGCTGAGGGAGATGCTCGTGAAGAACAGCATCAAATCACAGCCTGGGAAATCAGTGGCACCCTATGGAAAATTGATGGGATCAGATGGTAAATCCTTAAGCCATTAAGTGATGCCTCGCTCCTGCCTCATATCAAAAATTGCCCTGACTAGAGCTAGAGGCACAAGGAATGCTAAAAAGCCAACAGTGGGGAGCTGGGTTCCAGAAGTCTGCAGAAAACTGATCCACACTTTTAGATAGTGCCACGAGGGACAGGACAAGGGGGAATGGCTTCCCATGGACACAGGGCAGGGTTAGATGGGATATTGGGAAGGAATTGTTCCCTGTGAGGGTGGGGAGGCCCTGGCACAGGTTGCCCAGGGAAGCTGTGGCTGCCCCTGGATCCCTGGAAGTGTACAAGGCCAGGCTGGCCAGGGCTTGGAGCAACCTGGGATAGTGGGAGGTGTCCCTGCCCATGGCAGGGGGGGAGATGAGATGAGATGATCTCTAAAGTCTCTTCCAACCCAAACCATTCTGGGATTCCATGGTTCTATTTGTGCACATCCATGGACGCACCATTCCCAAAGTTAAAAGCACATTTTTTCAGTGATCTCATTTTCAAGCCCAACCAGACAGCAACTTTAGAGTCACCAAGCTCCTCGTGCACACTCAGTGCTGCAAAATCTGCAATGACTTCAAATTCTTTACTATTAACATATTCTCCACATCAATCTTCCCCAAATGATCCATACTGGGAATTTATGTATGACTCAGTATTAAAATCCACTGTAACTGTGTCTCTGAGCATGTCATGGAGCTTAAATACAGGCGAGCAGAGGGCATTAAGAGGCTGCTGAGAATCATTTTCTAGTACATTGGAAAGGACAAACTGTTTTTATGAGTGTGTGTTTTACAGTCTGTTTTTTCAAATTAAATCCAAAATAGTTCCCAGATGGAAGCTGTATCATTCCAACTTCAAGCTAAGGAATATTTTATTTTAAAAAATAAAAAATTTTTAAAAAGAGGTGAAAATCTGACTCCACTGAAAGGCCAACAGTGTCTTGTGCTGCTCAGAGAGGACTCAGAGACACGGTGAAAAAACCTTGAGACTTTTTTCTGAGCAAAGATTCAAGTAATAAGGAAACAGTCCTAAAACAGTAGCATCAAAGTTTGTCCTTAATTCTACAATGAGTGCATCAGACTGTGGCAAATGTCTTTACAAAGCTCCAGGCACCCACGAGGCAGCTGGAGAGAAAAAAAGACTCCTTTGCCCACCGTGTTCTCATCCCCTGCCTCCAAGCAGCTCTCTTTCTGCAAATCAACATTTTCCATTATTTTTAATAATCCCATATAGTTATAACACGGCTCTAACACTCTTCCCAACTCACAGCACCTCCAAAGCTGGAACTCAGCTTTTAATGAGCATCAGCAACGATGCCCCAGCTCATCTGTGATTCCAGCGCTGGAGAGGTGATGCAGATCCCTCTGGTTTTGCCAAGCAAACTAGTACCTGGAAAAGCAGGGAGCAGGAGATGAAACCTGGATGCTTGGAGTTGTAGATGAGGGTAAAAGGGCTCCTGGCTTGATTTACATCAATCAGCACGTGGCTTGATTTACATCTCCCACGGCTTTGTAATTAGGTCTGGACAAACGTAGGAGGGGTTTGATTACAGGACTCCAGGGATGGAAAAAGCAACTCCCTTGGCAACTTCCAGCCTGGCTGCTACAGGACAGGAAGGGATAGGAGGGGGATCATGACAAACACCTGCTGTTCCACAATGCAGAAGGAGTAACTCCTGTGCCCTACACACTGAGCATGGCTTGGTCTTACTCTCCCTCCAGTCAGGATGGCCACAAGCCTCTCCCAAACACCTCCTGGGTGTCCTGGCCATATCCCAGTCAAGAATCCATGGACAATGAGCAGCCCAGCACTCCTCAGCATGTCACCCTCCAGCCCTCTGCCAGAGCCAGATCCCTAGGGATCACCAGGGAGCAGAGTGGAAACAAATAGATGTGCTTAGAAAGAAATGCTTGGGAGGAACTAAAAGCAGATTCGCATTTCTTTACTCCCATCTCCTCTCTGTGGACCTGATCTCCTACCTGCTAATGCTGTCCTTACTCCAGCTTCTGGCTCCTACCCCAACCTTCTTAAATTCCTCATCCATTATAGAATCATGGAATATCCAGAGTTGGACTCACGAGGATCTCAATCCAACCCCTGGCCCTGCACAGACACCTCAACAATCCCACCCTGTGCATCCCTGAGAGCGTTGTCCAAACACTCCTGGAGCTCTGGCAGCCTTGGGGCTGTGCCCATTCCCTGGGGAGCTCTTCCAGTGCCCTACCACCCTCTGGGGGGAAGAACCTTTCCCTGATATCCAGCCTAAACCTTCTTGACACAGCTCCAGCCACTCTCTGAGTCCTGTTCCTGCTCACAGACAGATCAGAGCTGTCCCACTGTTGCCCCTCAGGAGGAATTATCCAGCCCCCCTNCCTCTCCCAAACACCTCCTGGGTGTCCTGGCCATATCCCAGTCAAGAATCCATGGACAATGAGCAGCCCAGCACTCCTCAGCATGTCACCCTCCAGCCCTCTGCCAGAGCCAGATCCCTAGGGATCACCAGGGAGCAGAGTGGAAACAAATAGATGTGCTTAGAAAGAAATGCTTGGGAGGAACTAAAAGCAGATTCGCATTTCTTTACTCCCATCTCCTCTCTGTGGACCTGATCTCCTACCTGCTAATGCTGTCCTTACTCCAGCTTCTGGCTCCTACCCCAACCTTCTTAAATTCCTCATCCATTATAGAATCATGGAATATCCAGAGTTGGACTCACGAGGATCTCAATCCAACCCCTGGCCCTGCACAGACACCTCAACAATCCCACCCTGTGCATCCCTGAGAGCGTTGTCCAAACACTCCTGGAGCTCTGGCAGCCTTGGGGCTGTGCCCATTCCCTGGGGAGCTCTTCCAGTGCCCTACCACCCTCTGGGGGGAAGAACCTTTCCCTGATATCCAGCCTAAACCTTCTTGACACAGCTCCAGCCACTCTCTGAGTCCTGTTCCTGCTCACAGACAGATCAGAGCTGTCCCACTGTTGCCCCTCAGGAGGAATTATCCAGCCCCCCTCCCTTCTTTTTGATGTCCTCCCATCCACACCAAATCCCAACCTACACTACAAATTCTGTTGAGCAGAGAGATCCCATTACAGCAAATTAGCAAAACGTTGCTCTACTTTGCAGCTTAGAGAGGCTCGAGTTATGCCCCAGCTCACTCCTGTCAGTACCATCAGGAAAGCTCCACTCTGCCTCATGAGGGACAAAACCATTCTGGACAAACTGGAGAGCTGGGAGGGAAGAGTTCTGATTGAAAAACGATCTAATAACTGGGTAGAAATAGTGCTGTCAGCAGCAGCCAGACACACCATGCCAGAAGGAGTTATCCCTTCTCTAAACAATTTTAGGCAGCGCAGTCAGGAGTGGCAACACCAGCTTATTCCATGCTTGTTCCCTCCTAAAATCAATTTTCCAGCCGCACATCCATAGTTCATCTGCCAAGTGGCCGTGTCTTTGCTGTATTCACAGTGCTGGCTGCCCTCAGTCGGACCAGGGAGCTCTCCCTGGAGCTGAGATTAAACACAGACATCTCTGAGCAGGGATCTTTCCCCTCTCCGTGTCACCAGTCCCACTCTTTGCTGCCAGAATCACTGAACAGCCTCTTGAACCCCCAACCTCACGTGAGGTTCCGCCGGCAAGCACAGCACAAAGCGCAGGTTTCCGTATTAATTTCTGCTCCCTGAAAACCCCGGGACACAGCAAGAGCAGAAGAATAATAATACCAATTACTGATATTTGATGCAGTCGTTTCAGAGCCAATTAACATAATGAACCTCCGTCTCTTTCAGATAAGCAATCTCAGAGCACTCCAGTTAAGGTGAGGGGCTGAAGCACAGAACAAGAATGTTAAGCACTGATTACAGGAACAGAATTGAGAAAGATTTCCACGCAGTCCTTCCTCCAAAAATCCACCTCCCAGCCCCTCTCCGCCTCCACACACACACACCAAGGAGGACCTGTTGTATTTTTTATCTGTATTTTGATGGCACACTGAGGATTAGAGCTGGAAGCTTTTTATGACAAAGTTCCTGAGGCCGCCCAAGCTTGGCAGCCAAGAATTTGGAGGAAAACAAGGAAAAATCAGCAAGTTCTGGGTGAGAAGCAGCACGTTCCACCTGCTGCATGATAAGAGAATTCCCTGCACCAGAGGAACAGATCCATCCCTCTAACAGGGAACATACCTGGAGCCATGTGTGATGTTTGCTCCATGCTGTGTCCTCTGCAAAATGTGGCCACGGAGACTACAAAAGGCCCACACCTGACACACATTTGTGACACTTCAAATCATCGCAGAATGGCCTGGGTTGAAGGGACCTGAAAGATCATCTTGTCAAAGACTCTAAAAAAACGATTCCCTGCCACCTTCCACTATTCCAGGCTGCTCCAAGCGCTGTCCAACCTGGCCTTGGACACTTCCAGGGATCCAGGGACAGCCACAGCTTCTCTGGGAAAACCATTCCAGGGCCTCCCCACCCTCCTAGCCAGGAATTCCCTCCCAATATGCCATCCATCCCTGCCCTCTGGCAGCGGGAAGCCATTCCCTGTGTCCTGGCCCTCCATCCCTTGTCCCAAGTCCCTCTGCAGCTCTCCTGGAGCCCTTTTAAGCACTGAAAGGGGCTCTGAGCTCTCCCTGGAGCCTTCTGTTCTCCAGGTGAGCACCCCCAGCTCTCCCAGCCTGGCTCCAGAGCAGAGGGGCTCCAGCCCTTGGAGCATCTCCGTGGCCTCCTCTGGACTCACTGTAACAGATCCACACCCTACTTGTGCCAAGCATTCTAGTTCTGGAGGAAGAAAAAGATCACACTAACATTTAGCACACTTAAGTGTTGGGGAAAGAGCTTATTTATGAATTCCCCTGAACATAAATCTTTCTGCTCAATCAGTTCCAAGACCATTTGTGGGGTGCACATGAGAACTCACCATGGATGTGGGACAACAGAACTGCACTGAGCAGGCCAGTGGGTGGGTGCTGGAGCTCTTCAAGCCTGTCCATTCTGGATAGCCTGGATTTCTCCAGCCAGACATGGAGCTCAGAGAGCCCCAGCAGCCAAGTCTGAGCTCACTGTGCCATGGGAAGCAGATTTGAGGGTGGCAAAGCTCAGGCCACCAGCCTGAGAACGGGCTGATAGAGCCACACCACAGTAATGTGGATTTCCTGCTCTTGAAGCTGTCAAAACGGTTGCAGAATTTTTTTTTTCTCTTCATAGAAATTAACTAAAAGTGTGGGTACAGTGAGTGCAAATGGCACCGGAAGGAAGTAAAAAAACCTAGGGAAAAAAAGGAATGAAATCGGGGTGCATGGCCTCTGCCTATAAACTGAACGGTCTCCTCACCCCTCATTCCTCATCCAGGACACTTCCCTCCTCTGCTTCCAACTCCACCACAATCCTCATTCCATTTCTCAGTTCCTACACATTTGTCCTTCTCTGTCTCATCACAGAAGTGCTCCAGGAGGCTCCAGGAAATGCACTAGGATTTCTTCCTAAACTTTGTGTAGTCACCCCAAAATGCTGATCCTTGCTGAAGCACTACACAGGAGACCCACAAGACCCACAAAAACCAGGCAGCCCAAGAAGAACAAACCATAAACATGAAAGATCCAAAACACTGGCTGGGCTTTACCCAGACAATTGAAGGGCACAACTTGCCCGTGGGAAGGGGCTGGAACTACATCTTTAGGATCCCCAAAACCCCAAATCCTGTGTTTTCATTTCTACTCTCGGGCAGAAAGGTTCCATCACGTTTAATAAATCTCACAGTTCCTCAAATAATACAAACTGTAGACACACAACATGTGAGTCTAAGCTTGTGAAACAAACAGAGTTTAATGCACTAAAGCTCATGCTCCCTCACTTTGAACCAAAAAATCTACCCCATGATCCAGAAGAGGACAAGGAGCAAGGATGAGTTTCAGTGAGGACCAAATTAACAAACTGATGAAAAGAGGTTTGATTTTCAGACAGCAAGGTCACAGCAGTACGATCTGAGTGCTGGAATGGCCACAGCTACGCTTTGGGCTAAGCTGTGGCTGCCCCATCCCTGGTAGTGTCCCAGGACAGGAGCAAGTGTCCCAGCAACCTGGGATAGTGGAAGGTGTCCCTGCTCCTGGCAGGGGCTGGAATGGGATGAGCTTTCAGGTCCTTCCAACCCAAACCATCTGGGATTCCACGCTCAACCATCACCTCCAAGCTGTCACATCAAACAGCAAACAGGAGTTTTTTGATGTTTATTTGGCTATAGACTAACAAGGAACCAGGCTGAACATGCCCAGGGCTTTTGGTGACTGCCTTGGTGTACCACCAGAAGCACCAATTACCAGAACTTTGAGATACCTTGAAGGCACTAATTAGGCCAATTAAGGCAGGAAAGAGCTAAATGACTTGCCCAGGGCCACAGAAGGCAGTGACCACGTGGTGTTCAGGAGTCTTGTTCACAGCCCTGTTCCCCAAGCCCTGAGAGAACCCCCACAGACCAATTCACAGGGGGACTGTGGGGTGAGAAAGCTGTGCTGCAGCCAAAACCAACTTCCTCCCTCTCTGCCCACAAAGACAAGAGTTTTTGATGAGTGATTTCACACCAGAAATTTCACACCTGACTTAAACCAGAATCACAAATCCCTCACCCCCAGTGCTCAGGGCACCCAAACACTGCTGAAGGTTCCACGCTCCTTTGTGAGCCAGCAAAGCTACAAAGAGGAGGCAAAAATACAACTTCCCAAGTGCTGCAGCAGCAGGAAGCACTGCCATGGATATCCCAGTCAGGAATCTCCCTGTCCAACCTCGGGAACTCCACAGCTGTGCGAGGTGAGGCTCTCCTGACCACATGGTTTCCTTGGGAAAGGAAGCAAAACGGGATAAAGCTGACAGGGCTCCACTGCCTGTGACTGAAGCATCCTGCTACTCCAATTACCCTGGAGATGGGAATAACTAATTAATCAGGAGTCATGGGATCAAAGTGAGCAGCTAGATATTTTGGGTTAATTTAATTACTTCACCTCAAAAGCATCCCAAAGTTCCAGCAACAAGAGATTCCCTTTACAGCATCCCCCAGTACAGCAATACTCACGCTACCTGTATTCCAACCCCTCCTGCAGTTCCTGACATCTCCAGCGGTTACAGATTTCCCTGGGAGAGGTTTCTGGCAGCCTCGCTGGTTTTCAGCGTTAGGATGTAATAAAAAAGGAAATTCATGAATTGTCTGCAGCAATTTGAGGGAGATTTGTGGCCATAGCAACATTACTATAATCTATGCTGCAGGGAACAAAAGCCACTTTGATCACGTTGTTCCCACCCTCCCCACCCCACCCATAAGGCTGGAAAATGCTGTCCAGACACTCCCCAGTCCCCAGATGCCCAAATGTGCTCTCCCACTGGCTGCCCTTGACATGAAATCACTGAAAAGGGGATTTAGAGTGACTCTGGAAGGTTGTGCAGGACATTCACCATCCCGACAGACCATCCCAAGCAACCACCCTCAGCAGACCACGCTCCTGTGCTGCTTCAGGAAGGGGACAGTGCCTGGTTTTCCCAATTATCCACCAAGCACCAGCCATCCCACGGCTCCCAGTGAGGAGCCTGTGACAGCTGACTGGGCTGGGGAAGAGCTGAAGACATTCATTTTGCTGGCAACAGAAAATAAACAACTCACCCCAGGTTTATCGCTGTCGGTGCCACGTAGCTGCAGGTTCTGTCCCCTCCCTGTCACTCACTACATTTCCTTCCTCTGAAATTCATCCAGAGCATCTTTAGGCTCAGACAAGTCTCTTGCAACGCTCTGGTGCCATGCCCACCTGGGGGTCTAAGCTGCATTCAGGCCTGCAGGCTCTCCTGTAATGCAAATAAAACAAGGAACCACACCACTGAGGAATGAATCTAACGAGCTGCCTGCCTGCTCCCTGTGCCGAACGCTCCCACAAGGAAGATGCCTCTGGAGAGGCCGGGCTGCCCAGCCAGCTGAAGGCAGAGATTCGTATTAATGCTCTCACTATTTTTAGCTTCACAAATCAGGGAGCGCTGACTTGTGCTTCCTGCCCCCAGCCACAACATCTGGGCTCTTTATGGTCATTCGCGCTCTTTTTTCCCACAAGGCAGAGCCCGGAATGTGGCAAGGTGGAGCTCTGGGAGGGGGGAAGAGGCAGCAAACTTTCCAAATTAGTAGCGAAAAGCAGAGGGCTGCAGTAATTCCACCGCTGGGATAACTCGGCAGCAGTGATTACAATCTGCCCACTTAATTTGGCCCTGCAGTTTCTATTAGAGGCACAGTAGGAGGAAATTCTTGTACAGTAGTTAAAGCAAGGGCCGGGTGTCGGGTGACCGGGGTTTGATTCCCAGCTGTGCCTCAGACCCTTCTGCGCAACCTCAGGGAATTCTGCTCCGGTTCCCTGGCTCGCAGCATTCCTTGGGAATTCACCAGGGAGCTCGTGGCTCACAAATAGCAGCTGAGAGGAGAAATATAATCAAAAGCTACTTCCTGTTTAGCAGGATGTCAAGCATCTTACAAATATGTTTGTAAGGCGACCAAAAGATATAAGTACTACACAAAATTGATTGGCATCTTCCAACCATCCCAGTTTTACAGGAAGGAAAGGGCACAGCCTTGCTGAGCCATTCCCATAACCCCCACGCTACCAGGGAATCTATTTGAGAACATATGTCTTGATGGTCTCAAAATATAATCTTGGGAGACAGGAAAAATTAATCATCTTGTGCTAGTCTGACTTCAACTACTTCATAGCTCTGGCTCTGAAATAAAATCTGAGCATGGGAGCAAGAATTGCCAGCAACATACAAAAACTCAGACTTGGAAGCTTAAAAAAAAAAAATAAAAAGGCATTGAACCCCAACAAGTTAAACACAATAAAAGAATGAAAGTAAGGAGGAAAAGGTGCTTATTGCTGACCCTTCAGTCATGTAGCTCTCAAGTTTGGGGTTTTTTTGGAAGAGAACATATTCCAGTACCCAGGCCCTTCTGCTGGTTTTCCAGAGCAGGGGTAGTTCTTTGTAAAACGCTCTGAGGTCCTCAAAACGAAGGCCAAAACAAATTAATAACAGAACTTCCAGTCCAAAACTCTCACTCCACATCAACTCTGAATTGCTGAGACAATGTATTAACCCCTCACAGGGGCTTCAACACCGGGGAAGCAACATGGGGTAATCTGGAATAAAAAATTGCGATAGAAATGGGAACCCCTTGCCAGGATTTTCTCCCATCACCTTTCCACACCCAGAGCCAGCAGCAGCAGCACAGGGACCCCATGAGTCCCTCACCACTATGGCAAGAGTGGCTCAGAGCCTCAGAAGAAAGGCAGTGCCACAGCAGCAGACTGAAGTCACCCTGTGCCAGTTTGAAGGCCAAACACGTAACCCTGAGTAAGGCAAGAGGCCAGGAAACAGCCCCAGAGCTCTGCTCTGCTTTCAGGGGGAAGTGTCACGAGCAGCACTGGTGCCACTGACCTACTTATGCCCACAAAAGGGCCACAGAAACAAGCAACAGCCCCAGCTCCGTGGCTGCTGCTGTGCCTGGCTCCCACAGCACCGAAATCTCTGGAAAATGCACTATAAGGAACATAGAACAGGTGGGACCTTCCAAGACTGCTCCAGTTTTCACAGAAAGAACTGCTATTTTTGCCACTGTGTTACACAAGGGCAGAGCTGGAGCAAGGCTGTGTTTAGGAAATCCCATTTGCACCTCTGCCTTCCAACAGCAACTTCTGTCCAATAATCTCCCTAGAGCTAAAACCCCTCTGTAATCGTTCCAGGAGGGAAGGGCAGGCAGGCTTCATTTTTTTTCAGGATGAAAGTTTTCAAAGCTGCAGGAGTGTTTCGAAAAATGATCATTCCCCCTCTCCAATCCAAACACAATGGCACAGACAAGGACGTGGGAATGCTGAGGAGGAAGAGCCTGCGCAGCGAGCGGCGTCCCACAGCTCCAGCCTGCTGCTCCAGCCAGAGCCATCACCTCAGGGACCCAGGCACAGAGTCAGGAAAAAAAGAGAGCAAAAGAGCCTAAGCTCATCCATTTGGCAATTCAGGAACACAGCAGATACAGAAAGCCTGGGTAAGCAAAAGTCACCACAGAGCCTGGCAATCCCTTCGGGGCACCTGGTGAGGTCTGAATCAAATCTGGAGTTGTGGCTCTGAGTCATGTTCAGAAGTTTAGTCCTAAAGGAAACCTTGCAAACAGCAAAAAGATGAATGAGAACTCCACAGTAACCAAGAGACAAGGCAACAATGACTAATTTACTTAATTAACTTAATAGTGCAGCTAGCAGGACCAGGTGCACTGCTGAGGCACCTCCAGCCCTGGGGACACTTCTGGGACAAGAGGGACATTGTGGGGCTGGAGCCTGTCTAGGGAAGGGAACAGAGCTGGCGAAGGGGCTGGAGCACCAGGAGCAGCTGAGGGAGCTGAGAAAGGGGCTCAGCCTGGAGAAAAGGAGGCTCAGGAGCGACCTTCTGGCTCTGCACAACTCCCTGACAGGATGGGACAGCTGGGGGGGTCAGGATTTCTCCCAGGGAACAAGGGAATTACAAGCACAAGAGTGGGAGCCCAGCAGGTCTCTCACTTCATTTTCAAGGAAAGAACTTCAGAAAACTCTTCCAATAAAAGTTTCCTGAACAGCAGCCATGACTTCTGAATCAACACTCCGGCAGCAGATTCCTCCTCTCTCCCAGCTGATGGTGTGATGGCTCTTTCCTTGCCAAACACCTGCTCGTCAGAAAGTGAAGCCGAGCGCTTTACAGCCCGAAACAGACTCTGCAAACACGTGAACCCACCATGCAAATGAGCCATTTGTTCAAGCTTCACACAGCAGCCACACGAGCCTGGTCCCTTGATCCTCCATGGATCTGCCACTCAGCAGTGAGGCGTGGCCTTGGTGGCTCGTGGGGGTCACTGAGCCACGCCTTGGTGGCTCGTGGGCATCATTCCAACTTAGGGAGACATGGCCTTGGTGGCTCATGGGGATCACTCCAAACCAGGGAGGCAGAAGTTGAACCCTGAGAGCTTCAGTCAGTCTGATGCCTTAAGTTTGAGCTTTCATGTTTTTCAGATTCTGTGCTGCCTAGGGGTGCAGTTCTGAGACTCATACTAAAGGTTAGTCAGCTCTCTTCACAGAGCAGGTAGATAAAATAAATCCTTTTCCTGCTGGAGATCGAGGAGAACTGTTACAAGTTTTCAGGCCCAAAAGCAAGGGCGGGCTGAAGAGAGAAAACGCTAAGGATGGGACTTCATAACCTGAAGCTGTAACTGGACAATTAACCCCAATATGCAAATGGCCCAAAACTTATAAAAGTGTGAGACCTCGAGACCCGTTGTCCATTTTGTAACCATTTTGGGTCCACCCTGTGTGTAGCCCTGGCCAGGCTCTTGTCCTGCCCAAGGTATATCCTTAAAGGCCTTTTAATAAATATTTACTTTATTATTCTCTCAGCTCTGTCCATTCTCTGTTCCAGGCCAGCCTTCCCAAGGCATCAAGTCCTGGATTCTTCCAAACCCTTGTGCCTCATCCCAGCAGCACGACAGAACAGTGCTCATGGAATAAACACTCCAGAGCTGCCAGAGCCTCCTTTCCCCCCTGATCTCCTGAAGATGTGACACTCTGATGGTGTTTGGCACGGAACTGCTCCGAGGTGCCCCCGAGCTGGGCAGGGACAGGCGGCTGGCTGCCATTAACGCCGCGCCCCGCTGCCTTCAATTAAAGCGCTGCATTGCCGACGACACGGGGGGAGCTCCCTGTCTGCTTTAATTTTGTGCTGCACACTTCACACAGCACAGGCTTCTCCAAAGACTCTGCTGGAATCCACACCACAGCCCCAGAATCGTTAAGGTTGGAAAAGTTTTCCAAGATCATCAAGTCCAAGCATCAACCAGCACCACCACGGTCACCACTGAACCATGTCCTCAACAGCCACGCGTTTTTAGTGACTCCAGCACTGCCCTGAGCAGCTGCTCTAATGCTTTACAGCCCTTGCCACGATTTTTTTTTCACCCCTATATCTAACCTAAAGATCCCCTGGTGCAATTTGAGGCCATTTCCCTTGCACTAAAACATAACCTGGGAAATTTCCCATAAAAGAGGCAATTGTTTTGAGGATGGTGGGAATTGGATCAGCTGGAGGTGTTCAGCTGGAGAAGAGAAGGATCCAGGGAGACCTCAGAGCCCCCTCCAGGGCCTAAAGGGGCTCCAGGACAGCTGGAGAGGGACTTGGGACAAGGGATGGAGGGACAGGACACAGGGAATGGCTTCCCACTGCCAGAAGGCAGGGTTGGAGGGGATATTGGGAAGGAATCCTTCCCTGTGAGGTGGAGGCCCTGGAATAGAATTCCCAGAGAAGCTGTGGCTGCTCCTGGATCCCTGGAAGTGTCCAAGGCCAGGCTGGACAGGACTTGGAGCACCCTGGGATAGTGGAAGGTGTCCCTGTCCATGGCAGAGGCTTGAAATGAGATCTTTCAGGTCCCTTCCCACCCAAACTGTTCCATGATTCTGTCACAAACAAAGCAGTCTGCTCTTCCAGCTGCATTTTTTTCTGAAGTATGGCTGCAACAAGAAACAGATACACACAAAAGGCAACTCAAAGGCACTTAGCTGACCTAAATAATGGTAATTTCCTGAAAATTTCACTTAACTGCTTGGGAGTTTGCAATACTTCAAGCAATCAACACACAGTGCTCCACAGATAAAAGCTGAGGGTTTCACTTCCCCATCTGAGACATCTCCGAGAAGCACCAGCTATGCAAAGAGAAGAACCACAACACTGAAAATCTCAGATCTCCTTTTGATTTTCTGTCGCTTCTAGAAGGAAGCACTTCCAGCCTGCAGAAACTGTGAAGAAGCACTGAAGAGAATAAAACCAGTTCCTTGCTTCCACTGTCGCAGTCCACAGAGTCCCACATCCTTAGAATGGGACTTCCCACCCAGGAAAGGTGCACATGAGCTTGAAAGCTCAGCATCCCTTACAGATCTGGATTCATCAAAAAGGCAACATTTTGTTCAGAAAAGGAATCTGAAATGGGAATTTCATAGTAACAGCAGACAGGAGCAAAATGTCTATTTTATTACACTTTTATGTATTAGCCTCAACTGCCTGGTTCTGCCAACACAAGATGTTTGACGTGCCTCAGATATGAATACCTTATTAGTTTCAATATTTGGATTCCTCCTTAAAAACAACAAACAAACCAACCAGTTTTTGTAAAGTCTGAAGTTGTAGCCATGGGATGAAGAAATAGTGAGGTATCACCTCAGGCAACCTATTGCTTTTGAACTTCTTTGCTTACCAAGAGAAAGCAGCCTCGTTCTCTCTCCCCATAAACCTTAAACCATGTGGGATTGCATTTTGTAAATTATTTAATGGGTTAAAACCACATAAATTGAGAAATAGACAGCCAGTTATCTCTCTTTTGGTGCTGATTTTAGTATCTTGTGCTGAGGGAGCCCTTGGATGGTGCAGATTTCCATCAGCACTGCTTCCCCAGCCACCTTGAGCCACCTCAGAAGTTGGGTGTTTTTTGCTGAAGTAGTTTGGATTTCCCATGGTTTAATTTCATATTAAACCTGGGCATATTGGCAGAGGAGGGAATTTGGCATGATGACACCAATGTTAGGATAAAGACCAATCAGAGAAAGATCTTGTGTTTGACAAAATTAAAGTTTTGAGGCTCCAGACAGGACTACAGAGAAAGCCTCTGACAGAGACTTTAACACTTTTATAGTCAAGTCAGACAAGAAAAATCAGAAAAGGGACAATCCTGCCACGGGAAGACCAATTATTATCAGCAAATTTGATGCCAGGATTAGTGTGAATAGAGATGGCCCCAAGAACATGGTTCATGGGAACTATCCTGGAAAAGGCTCCTCACCTGGAAGGGCTCTGTTCCCACACAGAGAGGTGACACAAGGATTAAATGACAGGGACAAGGACTAAACCCAGGGGTTGTACCTATAATTGTGAGTTAAACCAAGCCAGAGTGGATCCAAACAGTCCAAGACAAGGATCAGGAAATGGCACAGGCTGGGGAATGTCCTAAAAGGGAGCTGGCACCAAGCTGTCCTGATTTTGGAGCTGGAAGTTTAACTGTGGGATCATGTCCGGGCTGTGCCAGGTGGGCTGAGGCCAGGGGACAAGGCAGGAACGTCACAGCTTGACTGACAGTGGTCACCAGTGACATCCCAGAGCCAGAGCTGCTCCCAGACAGACTCCAGGAAGGGCCTGGATGTGGAGGAGACAATGAGCAGGTAAACGTTTCTTTAGGGAAAACCCTCCAGTGCCCCTGCACATGGAACTCTGAACAGGAATACACCAAATCCTCAGAAGAGAGGATATGAAGAGCCTTCCCATCCTCCCCCGAGGGCAGCAATTGCTCTCCATGGGATCAGACAGCCTCCATGGTCTGCCTGTCACACTCTGATCCCACCACAAGAAAGAGCCCTCACTGCAGAGGTCCTGCCAAAAGCCACCACCAGTGACTAAAACACTTTATACTGTAAAAGATCTGAGAAATCTCTTTCTTTGAGCACTTCTGGAGACAATTCAAGCTCTCTCTGCACTGCATATTCCAGCATCACCCTGAGACACCTCAGCTCCAAGGGAAGCAGCTCTGGGTTTCTAGTGAGGCCAAAAAACCCTCCTGGCTTAAAGAAAGAAGGAAAGAAATTAAGCCAATGCTTTTCTTCTTCCCCAAACCTCTCTGAAACCTGCACAAGGCTGAAGAATGCTAAGAACCAGCACAATGTCTGTGGGCCTGATATTTCTGGGTCTGAGAGATTTTAGCCTGCCAGCAGCTGCTAACTTTTTCCCAAGGAAAAAGTTCTCAAGAAAGCTTCTTCTCAAAACAATCTTGGCAAACAACTCTCCTTTCTCAAAACAATCTTTCTCCAGGTGGTGTTTTGCTTTTCTAGTTCTTAAAACATTTGAGCTGTTTCTCCAGTTTAACCAATGGATTAGAGACGTGTTGTTCCTATTCACCAACCATGTTAAGTCTGTATCAGAACACCTTATAAAAGCAGTAAGAATTAGACAATAAAGCTTTTTTCCTATGCTCTTTGCCTTCTGAAATATTTGGAGTCTCTCATCCTTTTTTCGTGTCCTACAATGACACAATGGCCATCCTTTATCCATACAGAGAACCAAGGGAGCCTTACAGGAGAGCTGGAAAAGGACATTTTGCAAAGGCATGGAGTGACAGGACAAGGGGGAAAGGCTTTGGGCTGGGAGAGGGTAGATTTCAGTGGGATATTGGGAAGGAATTCTTGCCTGTGAGGGTGGGGAGGCCCTGGCACAGGGTGCCCAGAGCAGCTGTGGCTGCCCCTGGATCCCTGGAAGTGTCCAAGGTTGGATGGGGCTTGGAGCAACCTGGGATAGTGGAAGGTGCAACAGGACGAACTTTAATGTTCCTTCCACCCCCAGCCAGCCTGGGATTTTAAGATTATCCACTGTGCTGAATTCAATGCCAAGACAGTAATTCCTGATGCCAATCAGAGCTATCCATATCCAAATATCAGGCAGGCAAAATCCAAACTTTGGAAACAGTCACCACATTTAAACTTGGTAATTTATCACAATTAAACTGCAGCAGTGTAATTCAAGTGGAAAAGATGATACTCAAGGTAAAGTAGCCAAGGTCTAATGTTAAGAGGGGCTTTTATAGAGAGAAATTTTGTTTAATCTGTGCTTGAGAGCAGTGGCAGGTCCCTCTCTCCTGCTCACACTTTTCCAACACCATCTGCTCAAGTTCAGCTCAGTGCAAGTGTTCCTCTCCTTGCAGGAACTGGAGAAGGAACAAGATTTAAAAGTCACTACAAAAAGAACAGCAGCTTGAGATGAGGAAATTGCCTGAAATTTCATTTCTCCCAAGTACCTGCAAAAGCAGCAGCACAGCCCTTCACTCAAAGATCTCTGCACTTGTTTTCCTTCTTTATCTCTGTTTAGTGATTTTACAAGGAAAATCAGCACCAGAGCTTTTGCCAGGAAGGATGAATTATGTGTGTAGATTCAAGAGGTTTAAAGCAGACTTGCACTGAAATCTGAGAATCAAACTGCAATCAAGATTTTTCAGCCTTTACTACATCCACAAGGAAGAAGCATTTTCCGTAGGAAAACAGATCCATGAGCTGCCCAAGCTTTCATTTGGACCGTCTTTAAAACCTTTACATTGCACAGAAATGTTGTTTTCATTGTAGATTTCAGAAAGACTAAAATTAAAAACAAAACCTGAAATTTCCTACAAGCATCCAGGGAGCTTTTCTTCTTTACTACTTTACTGTGCCAGAAAAAAAACCACTGCATGCTTTAAAATGAATTTTCAATTAAAACTGCTCTGCAAGACTCAAGGCATTTTCTTTCACAGGGAAGGCAGATTTTCCTTGGTGGGAGGGGTGGATTTGCTGTGCACAACACACGAGCCCATGGTCAGTGACACAAACCCTCAGGGCCCAGCCACCACTGAAATGGGGGATAAATCAAAGCAAATCAGAATCCCTTTGAAAACAGCAAGAATCCTTGGGTCCTACCCCAGCTCTGACTCCACTTAGTGAAAATTACTCTATTTTTAACTAAAAGGGTATTAATCCAAGTCAATTAGTCCAACCATACGAAACTTCTACTTGCAGAAGTGACCTTCTTTCCAATTACCTTTATTTCAACTCTGGAAATAAAATAAGACAAACCTTCAGGCAAATTTCATTCAGAGCAAGAACTAAATTCCATAAACTTCAAACAATTGAACCTGAGAAACTGAATTCTGATTAATTTGCCTGTGTATCCAAATGCAGATGAGCCATGAACCTCCCAGCATGCTCAGCCCAACTTGGCTGGTTGGACTCGATGATCTTGAAGGTCTCTTCCAACCTAGAAATTCTGTGATTCTGTGAACTTTCTGCTCCCAGACTGAAGTGTGATGGTGCTCTTCCTGTCCATAACCATTTTTCCACCTCCCAGGTGGCTGAATTCCCAGAGCTGTGAATGTTGAGCTATCTAAGGCTCACAGATCCTGGGAATGGGAAGCATTACATGATGCTTAAGGCCATTAAATGTGTGCTGAGTGCTGGAGCCCAGAGCCAGCCATCCAATGTCGAGATAAAAACCTCCAAAAAAAGACTTCCAGAGGAGGCTTCTGTTAAAATAAAGTAAAAATGGGAGGCTGGGGAGTTTGAAATATTAAGGAATAACAAATCTGTTTTCCAAGTTCGTTTTACTGTGTTGACTCTGCTAAGTGAAAAGGGCTGCTTAAAGGGAGTGAATGGAATCAATCATAGCAGTTTAGGGAAAACATGGCCCAGAGGTGGGGGGGAATAACTCACCCGGCTTCAGAAATGCCAGTTTGCTCATAAAAAAGGAGAAAAGGCCACTGGGGCAGGCAGACAGTGAAGAGGTCTGACACTAAGAATGGACTTCCACCCGATTTTTGAAGTGAGGGACGGCTGAACACCAGCTGAAGTTCTGAAATACAGCTCACTGGTTAAATCCAGCCCCCAAAAAAGGCTTACGATGAGACAAGCTGAACAAGAGGGAGAGATAGGAAAAATCCCTCCTCTCAAGTGCTGTTATTAAGGAATATGTAAGGAAACAAATAATGACAAACTCGCCTGTTGATCACCTCTGCTCCAGGAACAGAAGAGCCCCAGAGTGAAGAGCAGCTAAAAAAGGAATGTGCGCTGATGGCTCCCGGTGTTTGGAGAGAGAGGAAATATCTGCCAATGACACACAAGGCTGTGCTTCTGTGACACCATTACAATTTCACAGATGTCATTCTGAGCTTTCTTCAGGTGATGAAGCACTACTGGAACATCAAGGAATTCCCTTAAGAGAGGGGGTAGGAGCCTCATTTTTCAGCACTAAAACCACAGGATGACACTGGAGAAGCAGTTTGGTTCCCAGTCCAGGGACACAAGTCAGTGACTTCCCTGGATGCTCATCCTGCTCCACTCATCCATAGCCATGAGGGTTGTTAGGGCACAGAGCTGCTCATAACCAGAGCTCAGGGTTACAGAAACAAGCTCTGCTCACATAATTGTTTAATTTGCTTTCTTTTCCTCTTCTAGGTCTCTCCTCACAGCCACTTGTCTTCACAGAAGCTGTGGCTGCCCCTGGATCCCTGGAAGTGTCCAAGGCCAGGTTGGACGGGGCTTGGAGCCTCCTGGGATGGTGGAAGGTGTCCCTGCCCATGGCAGGAGGTGGCACTGGATGGCCTTTAAGGTGCCTTCCAATCCAAACCATTCCAGGTTTCTCTGATTGCCCACCCAGGGTTGTTTGGCATGAACAATCAAGTTGTCTCAGGAGACACCTCCACTGCCACAGGCAGCAGATAGGAAAGAGAAGGGAAAACACAACCCTTCCAAAACAGACAGGGCAGCAAAACTCATTTCCCAATATCACGCAACATTTCCTGACATTTCTCAAGAAAACATCAAAAGCTTTTTAGCCACAAAGGTAACTAGAAAACTGCGGGTCTCATTTTGGTTTTTTCCTAGAGACTGTGGCTGATTTTCTCAGCTGCAGTAAAGTTCAAGCGATAAATTTTCTCAAATGAACCTGAAGAAAGAATTTAAACAAATCTGCACATCTAGTGTTTGTTATCTTGTTTACACATAGAGAAGTGTTGATTTTAATTAGCCAATCATAGTGATAACCAAGGACCAATTAGGTCCAGCTCTGTCCTATCACTCTATAAAAGAGACTTCATTTGTTTTAATAAATTGTTATTCAGCCTTCTACATCCTAGAGTTTGTCTCAGTGTTTTCGTGTCCAACAGTGACAGAAAACCTCCCCCTGCTGAGGGCAGCAGTGGGAATGCCCCTCTTGGACACCATTCCCGAAGGACACAGCAGGAAAGGTGTTGCCATCAGCTCAGATCCCAGCAGCTGAATAAAGAGCAAATGATTATCAAGTTGCTCAGATGGGCTCATCTCAGTTTTTAACCAAAATTGTTGGTTAAGCTGTCACTCACTCCAAGGTTTTCCATTCCCCCTGAAGCCCAAAGCACAGGGAGGCAGAGGAGGATCTCATCCCAGCTCCTGCTGAACTCACCCACCAACATCTCAGTCCCTGGCAAGGAGGGAAGTGCATGAACCGTGGTCAGATTTATTATTTTTAAAACCATCATGGACACACTTGGCAGAATTCAGAACTCTCATCTGGGAAGATGAAACCTGCTACGTTTGACGTGGGAGTCAGACATCCCTTCTCCCATAATGGAGTTCACACTGACAAACACGGACACAAATCTTCGGCAAGTCACAACTCCCCCCACCCTCAGTGGGAGCCAGGGCTATTAATTTCAATTTGGAGCATCAAACCCCTCAAGCCAAAAGCAGCAGGCAGAGAATAACCACATTTTGCTGGGCGCTCTGCGATTTATGACCTGGAATTTCAAGAGGGGAAGAGGAGTTCTTGTGCAGCATTTCGTTTTTGTGCCTCTGAAACCCCTGCCAGTAACAACAGAATGTCACTAAGAACCAGCTCCCTTCCCAAAGGAGCAGCACACAGTGGGACAGACCCCAGCTCCTTCTCCCACAGAATTATTCCATGTGAAGGGCAAACAGGAGCAAGGGTTTAAGTGCTAAAGCAAACAGAGCCAGCTTTAACACACAGGTTGATGAAAGAGGCCCTACACAGCTGCTCTTGAAGTCATTTCTTTGTAGTCTTCATTCCCGCAGATAATTATGAGCTTAGGGGTTCCAAGACTTCAAATGATAGTTTGTGCTTACTTTAAGTACATATATATATATAAAAAATTAAAATCTCATATGCTTTTTAAGTCAAGATTAATGAACCCTCACAGAAATAACAGTAATGGCCACAGTTACCTGAGCAATAGACTTGAGGGGGCTCAGATGTGCCTCTGGTTTTGCAGAAAGGCTGAACCTCAACCTGGCTAGGACCTGGAACGACTTAATTTATAAATTCTGAGGGGTAGTATTATTGCCTTGGAGACTAGATACATACAAGGCTTCCTTTAAAAGTAGATTTGAGAAATACTGATTTTTAAGAGGACTTCACAAAGCACTGTTAGCAATAAGCATAGCATTTGGGAGAACAAAGCTGGAAATTTTAATTCCCCAAATGCTGTGAGTGGGAACTCAAGCCCAGAGAATGAAGGAATTCATCTGCTATTTCACATCCACCTTGAAATAAGAAATGACAGTTCATGGGTCAGCAGGCCTCTCTGGAGTGACTGGTATTTAATAAATTATGGCAGTGTTTTAAAAAGAGATACAGAAACACGATTAAAAAAAAACCAAACTCCAGACCAAAAGTATTTTAAGAATAGAGACAAAAAAAATAGTTCTACTCCAGGGGCATAGACCAAAAAAAGAGCTACAAGCAAGAATATAACACGAGACACAAGTTTGTGAAGGAAAGGAACAGGTTTATTCTCTCCTCCAAATCTGGAGAATACACTGTATTTCATACAGCAATTGCATGGGGAGAAGGAGTAGGGGGAAGAGAGTATCAAAATCAAAACAAGTCACAAGGCATCAACAATCCCTTGATGACAGCAGAGTAGTTTTTGTTGGCACAGCTCACGACAGCTGGAGGAATAATTGCGATGCTGAGCGAGGATGCCGAGAATATTTTGCTTCAGAGACTCAGATGAAAGATGTTATCCACAAGCACTTTGCAAATGTTAATTAAACCCACACAGCCCCTTTTTGGCAGATCAAGAAGTATTTATCCATGTTTTGCAGAGAGGGGAATGAGTATCTCAGGCACTTTTAACTTAAGGTTAAAGCTGCTCTTTGTACTTTGGAAGTGACCCACAGATACATTAAAATCACAAATTAACCTTCCCAGTCCAGCACAGCCAGGATGGAGCTGATCCCTCTCACTTCTCTCTGACTACTGCCCCAACAGAAGCCTTGACTCTGCAGAAAAACCGAACTCTGAGATGAATATGGGCACTACAAATGAGCTTTAAAACAACAGCAACCCTTGGTGAGTTGAAAAAGAAAAAACCCAAACCAACTCAACTGCTCTTCCTTTGGTTTTCCCTTTCAAAGGTGACAGCGTTTCCTGGGACTAAAATCATGGAATACCCCGAGTTGGAAGGGATTCATAAGGATCATTGATCCAACCCCTGGCCCTGCACAGACACCCCAATAATCCCCCCTGTGCATCCCTGAGAGCGTTGTCCAAACGCTCCTGGAGCTCTGGCAGCTTTGGGAATGTCACTATTCCCCGGGGCCCACTCAGTGCCCCAGCACCCTCTGAAGAACCTTTCCCTGATATCCAACCTAAACCTGACACAGCTCCAGCCCTTCCCTGGGTCCTGTCCCTGCTCACAGGGAGCAGAGATCGGAGCTGTCCCTCAGGAAGAAGCTGCAGCCCCTGGTGAGTCTCCCCTCAGCCTCCTCTTCTCCAGGCTGGACAAGCCCAGTGACCTCAGCCCCTCCTTGTAGCTATTCCTACCATTCCAAACAACCTTCCTGTTCCATAAAACACCTTTCTCCAACAGGATAAAACAGTAATAGTGTCCATTTAAGCCAAAACAGTGAGTTAAAAGCAGGCAGAACCAGCAGAAATAAAAAGCAGCAGCGGCATTACCAAAAAAAGACAAAAGAGGCACAAAGTATTTGAGGCACCTACACTGGCAGGGCAGGAGTACCACTGTGTCCTGGAAAAAAGAGCTTTTCCTCAGAAGAAAACCACTCCATTATTTGCTAAATTGACATGGAACCTTTTGGTATTTAAGAGGGGAAGGGGCAGTTTGTTGGATCTATAAAAGAGTAGCTGAGAACATCTGCGAGGTCAGGAAGAAAACGCATAAACACACATGTGAACTAAAACACCAAAATACACAGTGGTGGCCGATGCCTGTGATCTCACCATGAAAATAAGCAGATTTGGAATTCCTTCCTGTTAAACAAATAAATAAATAAAACAAAAAAAACCCTGAAGCAGCTGATTTAGGATATATTTCAGTTGGAAATACATTGAAGGATGCAGTTAAGAGTAAGTGGAGCACTTTCAAACACTATTGCAGATCCCTATCCAGCAGAAAGGCTGTGGGACAGGGTCCCTCCCGCAGAGCTCACACCCAAAGGCAGACACTGATTACCCACACAGTGTAACAATGTTTTTACAGATCTGTAGCTTATATTCCATTTATGTTTACAGTGTAACCCACGGGGCACAGCACACAATTCCCCACCGTGTGCCCATCAGGTGAGGTGACTGTCCAGGGTTGCAAGCTGCATTCAGAGCAAGCACAGGAGCTGAAAAGCTTTTCCTAGGCTAATCCAGTGCCTCAGCCAGCTTTCTTGGGAGCTTGCATGATCACAGGAATTTTAGGAGCTGGAAGGTCTGGCCTGCAAAACCAGGCTGATTCATGCCACAGGACAAGGGGCCACCACCACTAACTCGGCTTTGTCACTGCCCCACACAGGTGTCACCATTTTCTCATTGCTAATCCAAGGTACAGGAAACCCAGGGAAAACCTGGAAACCTCCCCAGGGAAGCAGGTAGCTGGTTGTGCAATTCCAGCATTACCTGTGCTGCTGCAGTGTGGCACAGCCAGGAGACAAACTCAGGCCAGAGGCAGCAGATGTTTGCTGCTGCATTCAGAGACCCTTTCCAGGCTCATTCCACCCAGCCCCACCAGCCTGAAACAGCTCCTGCTCTTTCCATGCAGAGACAGCAGGAAAAGGTTCTTGCCCAGGGGGTGTCAGGCACTGGAACAGCTCCCCAGGGAATGGTGACGTTCCCAAAGCTGCCAGAGCCCCAGGAGTGTTTGGACAACATTCTCAGGGATGCACAGGGTGGGACTGTTGGGGTCAGGGGTTGGATCAATGATCCTTATGAATCCCTTCCAACTCAGGAGATTCTGTTTCTGTGATTCTTTGCCAACCAGCTCAGAGTTGTTTCTCCAATGTGCTCACTCAGGACCATGGTACTACAGGCATTTAAACAATGTTTCAGTGTCATTTTTAGCAACCACGTCAAAGTATTTTGGCTCGTAATTCCATCTGTGCCCTTGGCTTCTGGTTATATTAAAACTGCACACAGTGAGGTAGATATTGAGACATTATTAAAGGTGCTCTGCATCCGGAGCAATTCCCACAGAAATGTATTTGCAGTTCACTTCATCTTGATGACAAGGCTGGAATTAGGGCAATTCCAGCTGGGAACTATTCCTGTGTTTTAACACACACTGCAATGCAAGGCAGCTGCACTGACCTTTCCTGGCTGCTGGTCTGGGGTTTTTCCCACAACCATTTGGAGGGTTTGGACTGGTTCTGGATCTGCTGACATTCTGCCAGGTGAGCAGCCCTGCTCCAAACTCCAAGAAGAGGTGTGAGGCTCAGCACTCGAGGCTGTAGGAGTCTCCAGGCAAGGGGCAGGGGCCAGGCCTTGTTATTCCATGCTTTCCGATAAGAGACCCAGCACATTTTTGGCCTTCCCACACAAATCCATATTTGCATGGCTGCCAGCTCTTTATCACTTCCCTTTTTGCTTTTTGGGTTGCTTGTTTTAAACTTTGCCCAAGGTTATGTTCAGCAAAGGCTGCTTCCTCAAAATACAGCATTAAACCCACTATCACATTAACATCTGGAAATTGCATTTAAATCCTGCTTGAAAGTGAATGTTTTGCAAAAGAAAGCCCCAGCTGAGCAGAAAGCAGAGAATTTCTGCACCACATCCCTTTGCACGTGAAGCATTTTTGCAAAGGCCACCTTGCAGCTGTTGTCATGACCTTCTAGAGATCAATGCCCCCACCTGTGCTCCCTCTCTCCTGGGGGAGCAAACACCACACACAAAACAAGCATCACTTGGTAGCCTGGAATTTGACACTGGCTATAAACAAGCTCAAAACCTCCTACATCAAGTATGACCTGCTGCAGTCACCAACTCAAAGTCCCCTATGAAATGGCTCAGAAAGGGCCCAGCAGCTGTTGAACTAATTCTCTTTTTTTCCCACCCAAACTAATGTTTGGAATCTGCACATCTCTGACTGAAAGCCATTTGTAACTCTCAGTCACTGCTTGTGGCCTTTTGTAATTTTCCTCTGGGGGATCAACACTGTCCCCAGAGTTAAAGGTTGGGGGTTTTTTCACCACCACACCATCATCTGTATTTCTTATTTACAGAATCAGACATCATCTGTAATTAATATTTTCACTAATCCCTCTGCTGGCCCTTCACCTCTGTTATCACCCTGCTCAGGGATGCCTGACAGGGCCCCTTTTTGCAGCTCCCATGTCCAGCAAATGTTCCAGACAAACAGCAGACTATTCCAGATTATCCCCCACCAGATTTAATGACTCTGGAAAGATCCCCAGGGAAGGAGTGTTTACTGCCAACGAGCTCCATTAAGTATCCAACAACATCCAGCAAAAAACTGGAGGTTTAATTATTTTTCAAGCTGGCTGTAGCACACAGAACATCACAGAGCATGTGCCATACAAATGGCCTGCCCACAATTCCCTGCATTCTTTTGGGGATTGTCAGCAAAGACAGCTACTTCCAGGAGGAGTAACTTTACTCAGGATAACCAAGCAGTAGGAAAACCCTGCCTTTTGCCCCACAGTGCCATCAGGGAGAGAGCAGAATGACTGGGAACACCTTTCAGACAGCGACACATGCTCCTGCCATGAGAGGCTTCGTTTAGGATGTGGGTTTGCACTGCTGCTCAGCTGATCTCATGGCCTGGTGCTGCTGAAAGGAGGGATCTCCACCCCAGCTTCCAAGCCTGAATCAGGGAGTTAGGCTGGAAGGAAACTGTCTGGACTGAAAGGGAAGGAACTGATCTGTATCAGTGCAAAAAGATCAGTGGGAGCACAAGGCTGGGAGCAAAACCTTCCCTTGCAGCACCAGCTTGCCATGAGATCAGTTCAGCTACAATGCACTCTAAATTTAGAGAGCTTTCTAACTCTAAAGCTGTATCCCACGTCCATTATTCCTCTCCAACACAAGAATGAGCCATGCTATTATAAATGCTTTTATACCAGCATTGTGCTCTTCACCCTACAGGAGCACACATCAATTGTGGATAAAGTGGTTCAACTTTGGAATGTAGACAAAAACGGAGACAACGCTAATGGTGGTGAAAGACAGGTTGCCTGGGGAGGGAAATGATCAGAGATTTAAGAGGAAAGGGGGGGGGAAAAACCCTACAGATAATTTACCTGTGCTTGGGTCACTGCTCATTAGTGCTCTGGAGAGAATCACTTCACAAGTTATAAATTAGGCTGCTCTTGGCTGACTCCCTTATTATCCAGCTCAGGCAGCGGCCAGGAGCCTTTCACACGCACCGGATAATGGGAACACTTACTCTGAATAAAATGAACAGAGGCAAAGAAAAAAACAGGGGCCTTCATTTGGGCAGGAAACACCATCAGGAGACTCAGCAGTGGCACTGGGTTTCACCAGTCACTCCTCTGTCACTCTGCATTTCCCCCTTCTCCAGAGAATGGAAAAAGGCTCCAAAACCAAATTTGGGCTGTGCTGAAGATGTTTTCTCCTGTTGATATTTCCATCTACCCCCTGCTGATTTAGGATTTCCAACAGATTTTTTAAAAGCTTTCCCATTCAGGCTGAGCTCCACTCTTAAGAAGGTTCTGGAGAGACTGTTCAAGGCAGACATCTAAAAACTTTTTTAATTTTGGTTATTAGACAAAGCTCACTGTTCAACAGCAACTGTCTCCATTTTAAAATCTTTTGTAATCGTGGCTTAAAAAAAATGCAGCTGCAACACTTTAAACATTCATGGGTTTTTTACTGTATAGAAATAAAATCCACCACCCAGTAATATATTAGTGATACCTATCAGAGCTGGCAAGGGCAAGATCATTCATTTCCCACATATCTTCTCATCTCCTGCTTATATCTCTGATAAAATAAACTCATTATTAATAAAGTGCTTTAGTCTAAAGGTTAAAGGTTGACAAAATCCACAACTTTGGAACAACAAAAGCCAAGTTTGACCAGAAAGGCTGAGACAGCCAATTCAGCCCAAAACTTCCAGCAATTTTCCCTCCTTAAAGGATGAGCTGTGCAGCTGCAGCCCCGCCACCAGCAGCAGCCTGACACTTGGCCTTGCTCTTAGGATTCCATCTCAGAGGCAAAAGCACATGGAAACAAAGACACACTTGGCCAGTGAACCCAAGAGGATCTGTATAAATTAGCTCCCTGGAGACCTGACAAAGGCTCCCTTCCCTCCTCAAAGGCACCAGCTCTGCAATGCCTCACTGTGAGCACTCCAGATGGAATTAAAAGGACTCTCAATCTGTCCACAGGGAAAGGCAGCAGCTGGATCAGCAGGATGGAGCAGAGAATTCAGGCAGCCCCACACAGGAGACGGGAGGGAAAAGGGAACAAGTAAATCCTCCTTTCCTTAGGGGCAGTTTCAGTGCACTGCAATCCCCTTTCCACCCCTCCCAGGTTAAATCTCTCCTCTGAAAGTGTAGTAAATGTAAAAAGTAAATCCTCCTTTCCTTCTCCTTAGGGGCAGTTTCAGTGCACTGCAATCCCCTTCCACCCCTCCCAGGTTAAATCTCTCCTCTTTCACTGGTCACTGGTACAGAGGGCTGAGGTACCATGCAATAACTCTGATCTCATTACAGATCCACCCCCACTTCACACCAGCTTCCAAAATCTTCCCCCTCTCTTTTCAACGGTGTAAATACTAATACACAAAACAAGAACCTGACTCTTCTTAAATTAGTAAGAGAGGGTCAAGTCCCACTTTTCTAGGGAATGGTCATGGCCTCAGGGCTGCCAGAGCTCCAAGAGCATTTGGACAGCGCTCTCAGGCACAGGGTGGGATTGCTGGGGTGTCTGTGCAGGGCCAGGAGTTGGACTGGATGATCCTTGTGAGTTCCTTCCAACTCAGGATATCCTTAAATTCCACGTAGATTTCGTAGCAGCACTACCTAATGCAGGTCCAGCCTGAAGCCTGTCTGAGAGGCAGAAGTGAAACCTGTTCTGCCCAGGAGCCTCCCTGGCGAGGTAAAGCTGCACCCTTTGCTCACTACTCTGGACCAAGAATTGCTCTTCTAAAATTTTAAGCATCATCTTCACAGCAAGATGCCCATGACTTCCACATCAGCCTTTCTGCTGCCTGTGGGAGGCACAGATCTTGGCTTGCTTTTAGCTCCTGAGTCACTTGGGAGCTGGGAACAGAAGGAATAAGAATCCTTCAGTCATCAGCATCACCAACTAAAAACACCCAGAGAGCAGCAGGTCTGAGAGCCACTGAGTGCAGGAAGCACGTGACAAAAACATCTCCAGCAGTGAAAAATTTAATAACCTTGTTATTAATCCTGAACAAACAACAACACTGATTCCCACTCTTCCTTTGATTTGCAACAGGAGGAGGAAGAAATAAAGTTGTTCAAACAGGAACAGCTGTTACATCAATGCTGGTATAACGGAGTCTCCAGCATCCTGTTCTCAGGAGAGCCATCGCTGCTTGAGGAAGAGTTCTGCCTTTTCAAGAGGACTTCAGAACCTCAAACACCAACCTGCAGCTACATTTTCTCCCTAATCAGAAGTCAATTATCCTGCTGAGTGATGACAGAACAATTCACAAAGTAAATCCTTCTCATATGGGGGCCCTCTGTGATGGAGTTGGCGCTGGGACCTTCCTTACTCACACAAAAGCAAGGAGGATTTCACTTGTGCTTCCCACAATTATTCCCAAGGGCCTCCCTCTGAACTGCCAGGTGAACCTTCAGTGTAGAAAAAGCTTCACCTGACAATGTGAGCTAATGCACTTTTATCCACAGCAGAAGTTCCCAGGTTTTTATCAAGTCTGAGGAGATCCATAACTCATTTACATCCAGCTGCCTCTAGAGTTCACTCACAGAATCAAACTTGTGCTACTGCCATTGTTTCTCACTTCCCAGTCATTGCTACAGTAATGCAAACCTCCTGGAGAGTGCTTTTAATAATTTTTACTCACTTTGAAATAGTTTTATTATACTAAATAATTACTGCAATATTTTCATATCATGAAGAAGTTTTCATCCGCTCTCAGGTTTTGCTCCTTGCAGAGTCCTTGTCCCAGCACCGTTCCCGTTCCCAGGTGTCTGAGGTCAGATAAACTGAAATTAGTCCCAGAGAGGGCTTTCAGTATCTGCTGTTGGATAAATGAAGCCACAAGTTCACAGAGTGGGTTGGGTTGGAAAGGACCTCAAAGCTCATCCTGTTCCATGGGGTGACTGGGCTTTGTTGTTTAACAATGAAAAAAAACAGCAAGACCCAGAGAAGAACCAGGGAATCATTAATGTTGGAAAATCACAAAAATCCAACCATTAACCCAGCACCACCACGTTCACCACTACACCAGCTCCTCAAGTGCCACATCCACATGTTGTTGGAACACTTCCAGGGATGGTGATCCCACCACTGCCCTGGGCAGCCCATTCCAATGCTTAACAACCCTTTCCATGAAGGAATTTTTTCCTAATATCCAACCTTAACCTCCCCTGGCACAACTTGAGGCTGTTTCCTCTTATCCTGTCACTTACCTGGGAGAAGGCCTGACCTCCACCTCCCTACAACCTCCTATCAGGGAGTTCTGTGGAGCAAGAAAAGAGCTGGAGAATTGCAGCCCTGCACTAACACACCGTGGAGGATCTCTCAGCAACCTGATGGCTCTCACTTCACTTGAGCTCTTTTCCCTCTAACCCTCTGTGTGATCCAAGAAGAACTGTGAGCAGAAATGAAATAAACACACCAACAGTGACTTATTCTCCCCAAATCCAAAGCAGCTCCTGGCGGGGAGGGAGGAGAACAGAATCCAGGCTGACATTCCAGGCTCAGCAAGCAGGAGCACTGCAGCACATACTGCTGGCTTTGTGACGTGCCACAAAGGCAGCCTGTTCCAGCTCCCCCGTTACACATTGTCCCACACAGCCTCTGCTCCCAGTTTCAATGGCTGCATTAAATGGAAAAGTCCCCTGGGTGATGGCACGAGCTGGATTCTCCCAGTTCCATTTCCCCAGCGTGGCTGGATCACCGCAGGGATCCCGGGGAGGTCTCCAAACTAATCCAGGAGGTTTCCCCTCCACGGAGTCTCTCATCACAAGAGATTTACTTGGGCAGAGCAAAATTCCACCACACAACTCAGCATTTTACAGGCCCTTTCCACACTGCCTCTATTATTCAGGCAATGTACTAAAAAAAGGTAAAATAGAAATAAATAGATGCAGTGTTCCAGTGCTGTCTAGGAAGAGCTGACCCCTCATTCAGGGGGATCAATGTCTGCTGCATTTACATTCTCTAAGGCCAAAAATAATGCTGGAACCACCAGCAGAAACAGCCAATTAAGCTGTTTTTCTCCCCAGCAGATTAAAAATTACTCTCAATTTACTACCTTACTAAACTACAGCTGAAATTATTATCTACCCTGGCTGTGGGCTGGCAGGCTGGCTGTGTGCAACTTCACATACATGAGAGTAAAAGAAGAATGAGAAAGAACAACAAATATAAATTTATGTATATATATATATATATATATATGAAGGGAAGGAATCCTAAAAAACTGCCATCCTTCACCAATGAGTAGGGACTGGGACACCCTGAGGAGTGACAGAAAATCCACCTATAGTTTCTGGATGTATTTCTCTCCCTCTGTCCTCCTCATGGGGTCCCCTGTCCAGGAGGACGCCCCAGCTGGGTTCAGGACTGGTTGAGGCACAGGTGACACATCTTGGCAGGCCAGGTGAGGCTTTGGGGAGCTTTTGGTGTTTAATTGACAAATCTGTGCAATGAACTGATTGTGCTGCACAAATCAGCTGCTTTGGGAGAGAACTGCTACAAGGACTTGGTCCTTTGGCTTCCCTGTGCAGAACAGAAGCCACCAGTGGAGCACAGACAGACCCTGGGAGTTCTTTGGGGTTAAAGGCAGGGAGAAAGCGCTGGGGAAGGCAGCAGAGGGGAAAGAAGAAAAGCACAGTGGTGGAAACAGCAGGGGAGGCGTGGAAGATAAACCTCAATACTGGGAAAAACTGCTCTGGATGGTCCACGGAGCTGTGATTCAGCGCTGGGGAAAACATCCAAGAGTTCTTAGGTGAACTGAGGCCCAAGTTTCCCTGGCTGCCCACAGGGCAGGGCTTTAATCACCCCTGTGGGAGCCCTGAGTCACCTTAGGGCAGCACAAAAGCCACAGATCTGAGTCAGGGCAGATAGACAAAACCACAGACTTGTCAGCCCCAGGCACAGCACTCTGCAGCCCTGGGACTGCAACCCTGGTGTTAACACTTTCATCACATCATACTCCACCTCTACTTTTTGGAAGCCACTAATAAAATAAGTACCATTTATGCAAAGCAGAGGAGATGGAGAGCCAGGCCCTCCCCTTGCAGAACCAGAACCTGTTTGACGACTCTGATTTATATTTATCTAAATAAGACCAATTCTCTATTTTGATATCATTTCTTAACCAACGCAGAGGGGGAGAGGGTTTATCACCCAGAGTGTTTCTTGTCCTCATTTAGAAGATGCAGTAGTTTTAGTTTCACAAAATTGCTGCAGGATACAAAGATACATCCCATATCCTGGCTGACAGCTTCAGCACAAAGCCACACAACTCTGCCAGGGCTCCTTGTTAACAATGTATTGTTCTAGTGACTCAGTGCACTGGAATGTTATCAGGTTTATTCATAGCTTTTCTGATAGAGTTTTTAGATTAGACACTCTACTTTTTAGAAAAAAAAAAAACATAAAAGACTATGGCTTATTATTACATGTAGCATCAAAATTCCTAGTTTCTTTTTTATGGCTAAACATACAGAGAACTCCAGCAAAAGGACAGGACCTCAGAAACCCAAAGGTTCTTTCAATCTTCTAGTAAGAACACTCAAAAGGAGAAAAAATGACCAAAAATTGGAAATAGTGAATATAGTGAAGATGGTCAAAAACATGAAGCATCTCTGTAAGGCCCATTGAATCAATTAGGACATTTTAGTCTGGAAAAGAGGCCTCTGACAGGGGACACAGTAGGGATTTGCAGAATTTTATGCAAATGCAAATGACAATTTGCCAAACATGAGCTTATTACAGTACAGAGCTGGCAGTAGGTGCAAGTTACCAAAAGGAAGTGGTTCACCACACAATTTAAACTTTGAAACGCCTGGACAGAGGCTGAAAGCACACAGGGGTTCAACCAGGAGCTGGATGAACTGATGGGAGATGAAGGACATTCCTACTGGCCACGGCTGGAGACAGGACAGACCCAGCCTCCCACAGCTCAGGTGTTTGTTTGCCACATTCTGAGTTTTTAAAGAAGCAGACAAAAGTCTCCGGCATCTTCTGAGGGGAACAGAATTAAGAAGCAGGAATTCCACCCCCTCACTTCCCCAGTGCTCTTCGGGGGGACTGCAGGAGATACAGGCAGCACAAACCCTCCCTGCCATACCCAAGTGCTCTCCCCCAGCCCTTCTTCACTGCAGGTGTGAGCAAAGACCCCATGAGCCCCTGTGAAGTGCAGGAAGCATCAGACCCACACTTGTGCTTGCGTGGATGGTGCCACATCCCCACAGGAAGGGACCTGCTACAAAACTCCTGCAGAACCTGGCTTTGCTGCCAAACCAGGAAGCCTCAGGAGGTGTTTGAAGATGAGTCTCCTGAAAGTCATTTTTAGATTCCAGGCCCAACCCAGTTATTTAGATATTTAGTGCCATGGAGAGAATCTTGCATAAGAATGGCTTGCTAAGGAGTCCCTTGAAACAGGTTATTTTCCCATTCTGCTCCACGGCAATCACAAACTGTTTCCAGCATCTCCTCTATTCCTGCTCCCTGCCAAGAACAGCCCTTCCCTCAGCTATCTCCTACTGACCTAAATTCATACTCCTTGCTTTAATCACACTCTTCCACCCTAAAAAGGGCTCCAAACCTGAAATCCTTGTCTCCTACATTCATTCCTCCAGCCACCAGGCCCACTAACCCAGAAAGGCTTCTGAAGGTCAATGCTGAACCTGCTGCACACCACAGCAGTGTAAAAAATGTTGCACAGGCCAAATGAAGTCCTGGGGGAAGCCTGTGCAGCCCATGGCCTTGTGAAGACTGCACAGCTGTCAGCCTGAGACTTCCTTCTCCTTAAGATATGCAAAGAGAAGGAGAATTCAATGGTATTGACTGATTCCAGCTCCTGAAGTCAGCAGATCTGGCTCAGAGCACACACTGGGATTAGGGCTGTCGATGAGGACCTTGGCACGGTGGCACCGTTGGTCAATACCGGCATCGTTTGTCCTTCACGTGCCCCTGCTGCTACTCCCAGTTTTGTTATTCACTGCTGAATTTTTCACAGGGAGTCCCTGCTGTGTTTGGCAGGACACAAAGATTTCCTGGACCCAGAAGTACAAGAAATGCTGTAATACACAGGAATAGACACCTGAGCCCAGGACATCCCGCCTGTACTGGCTGGATATGGAAATGAGGAAGCCACAAGTAAGTTTGCTCCTCTTTCCCTTCTTTACCAGCAGCACAGGAATTCTCTGCCTTGCTCCCTGGATATATCCACACCAACCTGATGACACAACCCAGCCTTTAAATGGATTATTCCATCCTTGACTTTTGTTAATGAACACTTTCAGTTTCAAGATTCATCATCCCACATTATCCTTAGGGAATCACCTGCTAGGGCTGTCACAATAAACCCAATTGCTGCAGCTCCCACACTCACCTGAATTTTACAGCCCATACTAGAGCATCCTCCTGCCTTTCAGACACCTGTATCAGGCAATTCCCCATTTCAGTCTGGCCACACCACTGCACCACATGGGCCAAGACATTCCAATTAATCAGTATTTACTAGCTGGAGTATTTACTCCCTCACAGTAGCGAGTTCTAAGATGTTTGCAGACACCTCATAAAGCACAGGCTCCTTATTACAGCCCATTAACACGCATGCAAGAAATTTTAATGTGTAAAAATTCCCCATGAAATAAAGATTTTCTCCTCCGTTTTCAGGGCAAATCTGCCATCCTTACCATGAACTGGACAATGTTTTCCAGTGGTTTTTTTCCTGCTCTTTCCCGCCCACCAGTCAAGCCAAGCCTCATTTGGCTGATTTCACAGCACTCCTTTATGAGTAACCCTGGCATGTGCCATGGCAGGTCCCTCATCCACCCTCCTCATTCAGTTCCAGCACTTCCAACAAGGCTGGAATAGCTCTGGGGAGCATTTCCACTCCTGACCCTGCAGCATAGGAAGCCCCAGGTGACACCTTTAGAGCTTTAGTGTTGATTCCCCACAGCCCTGAGCAGGTATCAGATGGAACTGCAGCAGTTCTCTGCTCTGCCACTACTGGAAGGGGGATGAGGACACAATTTACCACTGCAGATAAAAGGAGCTGGAGCACACTTCTCCCAAAACATGAGTTAAGCCAAGAAAGCTTGTACTGTTAGGAAAACACTGTCCAAGCATGCAGACTTAATGCTGTGCCCCAATGGAGGCAATTTGAGGCTAACATCAGGCACTACAGAAAGTTTTATTCCTGAAATAGAAATATGAAGGCACTCACTGTACACGGTGATCAGCTGGCAGATGGAATCTGTCCCTCTTCTGCAGCCAGCTCTCTATTCATCTGTCTGGAGCCTGTTGGAGAGGGAAAAGAGCTGTAAATATAGATAAAGCGACCTAGAATTTTTTCAGCAGTTTTTTAAATCAAGAAGTAGGCCAGGTAATCAATGCAAAACAGACACGCTCACCTCCCCAGCTCTGAGGTCAAGAACTCAAAGCACCTGCAAAGCTCTCAGCAAGGTCTCTCAAGCAAATGCTGTGATGCTTGAAAACAACTACATCACCGGCTGCCTCTGGAGGCTGTCGAGGTCAGACCTGATCCAGGCCAGGAGAAAAGTAAGGTATTTATACATGAGAGCAGCATCAACAGCTTCCCAAAGCCAGTTACTCCAGAGACAGTGAATCACAGCTCTTTGTGACACGTCCTGATCCCCAGGGCACCATTACACACGCAGGGGAACAAATGTTAATGCAGACATGGTGCTGAAGGGTTGCATGGCTCTGATCTGGAGTGCACCAAGGAAGTTCCCTTTAATACATTTGTTTTTTCAACACACTTTATCCCGTTAATGAGGCGCCACTGAAGTTCTGCTTAAACCCATTTTGATTAAGGAAAAGATTATCCATAGAATTGCCAGCCGTACATGTTAGTATACATCACACACAGACCAACTGTGCTTCAGGGAGACATTAAATCCCCGTTCAATTAATAGAGACACCTCTTCAAATGAGCATTAAATAATTCCCCACAATGTAGCAAGACAACTGGCTACTCCAGTAAATTGGAATAGAAATAACTTCCCATCTCTCCACCAACAAAATCCCCATCAAAGCTTGCCCTTAAAACAAGAGGTCAGTACAGAGCGATGGGGGGCAGGAATGTTACTACCTCAGTGCTATTGTGTGCTTACATTAAAAGCTCTTCATCAAAAAATTAAATGAAATGGATGCCTTTCATGTTTATCAATAACAGAGCTAATGGTTTTTATGTAAATGCCATTACTTTCAGCCAGATCTGCAAGAGACTGGAGCCACATAGCCCCATCTCCCCTTGCTAGAGACTCCCTTCAGGCAGCCAATCTAAATGCAAATTACAATCAAATGCAAACCCAAGAGTTTTCTGGATGATACTGAACACATAAAACTAGGGACAAAGCAGAGATATTTAAGAACAACCCTCCTCTTCTGGAAAGATCTCCTGATCTCACATTGCTTTTCTATCCTGAACATACATTAAAATTAAAGTATAATTTGGTTCTCATTTACAGTCGTATTATTTACCAGTTTCTTCCCTTCTATGGCCTTCACTGTTAAAAAAAAAAAAAGGAGGGGAATGTTATTCTGCAGAGAGAATCACCTCTCAGAGATGTTTCCCCAAAACAGGAGCATTCCATCAGCAAGGATATTAAATCAGAGCCATAATAAAGCCCCAACTGGATTTGCCAAGAACAAACTCCACTTCCACATTTTCAGGAGGAAATTTCTTCTTGGAATGGAGCTGTTTTGCAAATCAAGGAAGAAGGTGTTACTACAGGATGGTTATTAAGAGGCAGAGACACAGAACTGTTGTCAGCAGAAGGAGCACCATGTTCCTGTAGCATAAAGGCTTTTTGAAGAACACTTAAATGCAACCCCTACCTGGAGCACAGATCCAGCCAGGACTTTGTCAGCACTGATTAAAACAAGGTTCTAATGGCAAACCTGAAAAGAACTAATCTTAGCAACCGTGCTGCTTAGCAAGGAGAACGCACAGAGGAGAAGCTGAGATAAAACAAAGGGCAAAAAGCTGACAACCCAACTATGGCAGAGTCTGCACCTGAGTCTCGGCAGGGACTGGCTCTAACTACCACAGCCAGCTCCACACCAAACTTGCTTTCCCAAGAGGGGCACAAGCCCTTGGAGGGATGCTGCTAATTAACAACGGGGCTGAGTACACGCTCGTTACACGGGTGAGGAGCTGAGCACTTTGTGTGTGCTGCAGGAATACTCACAGAGCAGAACCTCGCTAATTAACATTAATAACTGCGAGGCCACTGCTGCAAACGGCTGGATTTTGGGAATCAGCCAGCAAGAAACTATGCAAAGTGGGAAACCAGAGGGGCAACACAGCCCAGCAGGTGCCTGGTTCGCTTCTTTGGGTATCTATAATTAAATAATTTATCATTGTGCTCCTGTGTCTACGAGTGAATGTGCAGCCTGTAAACAAAGCACCTCCTGTTATGCAAAGCCTTGCTAAATCTGAAAATTTGCCTGCCTGTGGAAAGAGGTTGTCAAATTAAAAACCACAGCCCTGACTACCTTCTCTCAGAAACTTTTCTCGTGGGCCAGCATTTCAGAAAACTCATCAACTTCTTCATCTGTTCTGTCTCACAGATCTATTGTTCTATACACAAAACCTCTGGCTTTCAGTCCTGGATCACAACATGGAGTTGCTAAGGCTCCCTTCTCTTCCTTCCCTTCCTCCATAAACCTGGTGAGGCAAGTCTTGGGTCCTCTCTAGCAAAAGGAGACTGGGACCCCAACTTGGGCCTTGTCACCACACCCACCACGCAGGATCAACCCACGAGCAATGAGAAAAGCATGAGGCCCTTCCAAAACAAGCAGATCTCCTTTTTCTCCCCACTCTGGACACGCTGTGCAAGGCCCAGCACTGTCACTGCCAGAACCACTCGGGATTTCACACCCAGCCACAACCATGTGTGAGCAGAGGCTGATTTCACAGCCGTGCTCTGACTTCAGCTCAAACCACAGCCACGGGACCTTCAGCAGAGCTGAGCTGTTCCTGCAGCCATTTCCTCCCAAAACCCCCAAATCAGAGAAAGCCACACATCCCCAGCCTCCACCCAAATGCTGCTGCTCAGCCAGCAAGTTGGGTGCCAGCAAAATGATGATTTTTGGTGGCAAAAAAACTTCCAACCATCACTTGAACTTTGCAATTTTGCAAAGGCAAGGAACAAAACTGGAAATATTTCCCTTCCTACAAGCTCCTGTTCTTTGCTGTACAATTCACAACTCCACTAAACTTACTCAGCACTGTAATTTTTATTTCTCCTTCCTGTCATCACACAGCCTCATACACAGCCCATGACTTCACTTGCTGAAACCCAGGGTTTTCCCTTCGCAAAGGTTCAGGTTTATGCACAGCAAAACGGTCTCTTAAACAGTCTTTTCTTATTTCCTTTTGTCAGAGGCTTCATGCTATGATGAATGTGTAGAAATGCAAAGCAAAACTCCATACAAAAAGAAGCCAGTGTGTGAGGTGGTTTTGTCTCATAAAAAAGAGAGCCAGGACTGACTTACGCCTCATTAAAGAGCTCCAGTCTGCATTTTTATTAGATATATTTAGACACCAACGGCTTTAAAAAAAATAAACTAAAAAGCAGTTATATTCTTAACATATGGCCCTGGCTCAGTCACATGGATATAAACGAAAGTGGGCACACCAGATTCTCCAAACATAGGCATGGAAATCATTTTAATGGTGCACATGACCTGTAAAATGTCAGGCAACACCAAACTACACAATGGTGTGACAGAATTCAGCTACTGCAGGGCTGTGTCTTATCCCCAGTCCTTACATCACCACACACGCCTGTGCATATCACAGCTGCTCCAGGAGACAGGGAGGAAAGTAATTCCTGCTAATGAACACACTCAGACAAATCATGCAGCATTCATTTTTTTTGCTGGAGAAACTGAGGCATGGAAGAGGCATTTTCTGCTATAATTCATTTCCTGTCACAAACAAAGCCCAGGCAATTTCCCAGCCATCAGCTTCTTCACTACCAAGTGTCTTTGGCAACACTGCTGTAGCCCAGTGTCATCCCCTCCCTCCTCACACCCTGATCTCTATCCTGACAAAACACACAGCTCCAAGAGAAAACTTATTTCCAAATCACGAGCCAGTGTAGCTAATTCTGGCCTGCACAAAGCACTAATTACTAATGTAAATTATATCTCCCCAGCTTGATGGCAATGATAAACGATGGCCAATCATATGGGCAGAGACTGGCACTGAACAAAACAACGAGGCACACCCAGAGCAAGCATGTCTTGCAACCACTAAACACACATTTCTGTGCTCTACGTGGGCAGCAACTGCTGTCCAGAATATTTTAACAGCAAAAACTGCACTGGGGAAAAAAAAAAACCACCACCACAACATAAAAAAACCTGAGCACATTCCTCCTCTTAGTCGGAGCCAGAACATAAGAAACAAGCAATATAATTATTTCCACACCACAAGGAAAATAAACCCAAGAACACACACAGGGAAAGAAACAAGCCTCCAAAGCAGATCTGCAAAACAGTTCAGGGCTTCTGTGCCGGGCTATAATTTCCCAGCAGAAATCAGGAGAGTAAAAACCACAGAGAAGCCAACTTTGGGGTGATGAACACCTCAGAGCCCACAACACCCCCTCCTCTGCCGATCCCACCTGTCCAGAGATGCTCATCCACAAGAAGAACAACACCCCAAGAGGATGCATCTGGCGTGCCCAGCCCAGGTTCCCCAGCTGGAATAGCACTGGACCCAAAATCCTGGAAGGCTGGAAGCAAACAGGAGCAGGAGCAGAGCCTCTGTGCTCCATCCAGATAGTGGAAGCACGGCTGGGACACACTCGCTCTTCAAGGATAAGTAAAAGCACTTTAGGGAGAGCTTTTTTTCCCTCCCTTCACTTTGTTTTAAATAGCTGAAGAATTTCCTCTGTGAATGCTCCCAATTGTGGCTCAAGCTGAGTTATTTTTAAAAGCACAGAACCAGATTTTCAAGGCCCTGAATGAGGAAATGCAAAGCTTTTATTAAGCAATAATAGCCCAGACAATGGTCACAATTTCCCAAGGGTCTGAACACGGCAGCTGACAATGAGCTTTATTCCTCCACAAAACCTCCTTCACAGGCTCGGAGGGTTTGCTTTGTATGATCCAGGCTCAAGTTAGGGAGTTAAAACAGAAAGCTCTGTGGTCGTTTTCAGTGTGGTTTCCTCCTCCAATGCACATCTGATCAGAGATACAAAAATCACTGGGAAAAGGAGCCACACACGGTCTCACTCCCTCCTTTGCTACCAGGACATCATCCCATCCCTCTGGAGCTTTCCCTTGCAGATGGATCCCAGCTGACAAACTGGCCAACATTCCCAGGGTCGGGAGAGTGAAACAAAGCCTTTCAGCTTTTTTCATTGATATCTGAACCACTTCAAAATGCCTCTCACTGAAATGGCCAGAGCTCCTCTTCAAACCTTAGACCTGCTACCACGGGCTTTAATCAGATCCAGTGGCCACATCAGCTCTTCTTTCCTCCCAAGCACGAGGAACTTGCAACTATGAGGAGCTTGTAGTCTCCAAACCCACCCAGCAGCCAAGGTTTGGCCTTGCAAAGGCCCAGTTTCACTCAGTAATGCTGGCCACAAGCGATTCCCAGCACACCTGAACCAGCCGGACTGGCTCTCTCTGCAGCCAGCATGGGCCGCAGGCACTGCTGGAGCACAGAAAATCAGATTGGTTCAAGATGTCTGCTTAAGGACAAGATGAACTGTGCTACAGAAAGGGGTGGTTTTCTCTGCTGGTTATAAAAAAGATATCAAAAAAAGGAGGACAAAAAAAAAAAAAAAAAGAACAGCGGCGCCCAAAAAAAAAAAAAAAAAAAAAGGGGGCAAAAAAAAAAAAAAAAAGAACAGCGGCGCCCAAAAAAAAAAAAAAAAAAAAAGGGGGCAAAAAAAAAAAAAAAAAGAACTGGATAAACAACCAGATCTGTAGAAAAAAGTCCCAACCTAAATGTCTCCCACACGAATGCTGTCCTCACCTTCAGCAGAAAAGCAGCTAACATCATAAATTCAGGAGCTTTTCCAACCAAAACAAGAGTATTTCTATCCTCCCACCATCTCCCCTCTTCCCCGTCCCACTGAAAGCACAGTGTGGCTGCACAGCAAACCGAGATTACAACTAAACCTCGCAAACAAGAACTGAGCTTAGATTCTACCTGAGCACTTCCCAAACTGCTCTGCCACACAGCCAGGAGAGACCACAGGAGCTCTTTCTTCCAGCTTACCACAGCCTCCAGGGGCTGTAAAAACACTTCCTAATCTTCTGCAGATCTGTCAGTCCATCCATAACCAAGAGAGCTCGTGTGCCCAAAAGGAGAAAATACTTCAAACCCCTCCAGAAACACCTGCAATGCTCCTGCTGCTGGTGCAGCTCCACCACAGCTGCACACATCTGGCACCAGAGGTGAGACCTCTGTGCCTGCTGAGTCACAGATCCTGCTCAGAGTACGGACAGCAGAAAATGCTTTCAAGTTTAGCTACAATTTCCTGGAGGAAAGGAAAAGGTGTTTTGAGGATTAACAAAAAATATGCTTTGTCGCCCTTGCTGTTTTCAACCTGGCTATAATCGACCATAAGGCAACCAAAGTCTCCACCATCCTCTGTCTTTTTTACTGTAAACTTCAAGGCCCCTTGACCCAGCGTAATCCCTGAACTTGGCTTAAAATGCTACTGAAAAATAATTAATTGTCTGCTTGTGTATAAAACAGCTGTCCAAGTCTGTGTCCAGACAAATGTGCAGGAATTCAGGATATATTCAGAAAATGGATGCACTCAAAGACTGAGGATGCCAAAGGTACCCAGATATTGCCATTCAGAGAATTCACAGAAGCACTTCTTGTGCAGCAACATCTGTAAATCAAAGCATATTATTTTCCACCCTCATAATCAAGAGATTTGCTAGATTATCTAGAGCTCTGTCTGATCATGACAGATGAAGCTGTTGAATCTCACTGCAGCTGCCTGAAATGCACACTCGGGCAAAGAGCTGGAACAATGAACGCAGCCCCTTCAGCGCTCACTTCCAATCAGGAAAACTCTCAGAGTGATGGGGAGAGAGCCCCTCACAGCCAGAGGAGTGGCCACAGGTGACAAATGTGCAGGCCAGCAGCCACTACTTGGCAGACGAGCTGCAGGCAGAGGGAGGATCAGGCAGGCTGCAGTCAGTGAGAAACCAGAGAGGCTGGAATATCGTGGGGAGGACAGACAGCAGAACTTTAAAAGGCAGCTTTGCCAGCAAGCACAATTAACAAGCTGTATTTGCAAGGCCAGACTCCAAAATGCTCCTCAGTATCCAATCATCTAACCCGTGCTTAAAGACACACCATTATAGCATGGAACTGGGGATCAGCTGGCTGAACTAATCCTAGCCAGATGCTAAAACTACCAGCAAATAGGTCAGTAATGCATCCCACACCGTGCAGGGCCCTGCAGTGGGGAACAGTCACACACCACCACTCCTGCACCTGTGGAAATGGTTTGAGAGGTTCCTCCCAGCCCCGAATCCATTTGCTAAATATTTCATTCTGTGGTTTGGGGGAAGGGAAGTCACAGCCCACCTCATTGCCAGGAAGCCTTTTCATTGCTACCTTTGCAGGTGATGTTAGGCAACAAGTAATTCACTCCTACACAGGTAGGAGCAAAAACGCTCTTGGGCATTACTGACAATTCCAGATTACTACAACCGGAATAGAAATCAGAGCGTGGAGATTTTATTACACAGCTCTGCAAATTACTGAAATCAAGCAAAAAAGGACAAGGTTAAACAGAGATTCTTTTCTTGCTCTGCCCTCCACATCTGCCTGTGAGAGTACACACAACAAAATTAAGTACAGCTGCTCCCTTTCAGATGCAGCACGAGAGCCATTTATTAACCTACACAAGGTCCAAACATGTTCCTCCAAAAGCAGGGGCTGAGGATAAGTTATTCCAGGTACTTTTTAAGACACTGGTCTCAAAAGACAGTGGTGACAGATACCATCTTTGGAAAGATTCAGGGCTGTATCGTACCAAGCCTCCACTGCCATCAGTGACCTTTACAGTAACACAATAAATATTTTAGCATATAATGAATTTGCTGTATTACATTTGCTCTCTGGGCTATTGAAGATCAGCCAGGAACCAATCGATTGGGGGCACAAAGCCCACATAAAACTGAAAGTTACAATGGAGGTCTTACTACCTGCAGCAAAGAGTTAAGGGGTGAAGAGAAAAAAGGTGTTGGGAAAAAAAAAACCAAACCAACTCAAGAGCTCTCCATTTACACAAACTTCCATCAGAATCACTGTACCAGCCCTGAGATCCCTGCAGTCACTCAAGCAGGACTGGCCCTGAAGCTGCATCCTCATTGTTTTGAATTCCAAAATTCATTTATGCCAGCAACAAACCTTTCAAAAATAACCTCAAAACCCCACAAGCTTCCCAGGAGTTTGAAGGACAGGCTCTGAAACATGAGGGAAGGTGTGTGGTGGTTTAGCTCCAGCTCTGCCATCACCTCATTTGGATCACTTGGATCCCTTCAGACACCTCCTTGCATCTCCATTTCTTTGCCTGCTTGGAGGTGTCAGGGCTTTGTCATTTTGCAGCAGCACCTCAGGAACACATGGAGTTGTTCACCTGCAGAGGTGAACAAAGCCAGTAGATACCAGCACCAGATATTGAGGCTGTTGATCCGTGCCAAAACCTCAAGCAGTCAAATTGTCTTTTTTTTTTTTTTTTTTTGGATCTCATTTTCAGTAGATTTAGAAAAAATTATCCCAGGGGTATGGCAAGGGACCAGAATGTAGAAGATCATTTCATGACATCTCTAATAGCACACAGTTAACCACACCACCTCAATTTTTGTCCTGTGACCTCACTCACTGGGAAGAGTTTTATCACCCTCACCATCTTTACAAACACTCCCCCTCTCTGTCTCCACCAAGTCTTTCCTTACTGCCATGTAAGCCCAAGGCCTCTCTTTCCTCCCCTTGAGCTGCAGTCAAGGTAAGATCTTAATTTCCTGTACCATCTGCAATGAAACTGCCTCCACACCTGTGCCAAACAAGCTGGAATTACACCATTAATTTCAGCTTAGTCAGCTCACCCTACAGACTAAGTCAATATTTGACAGATATTTAGCAAAGACTACAATTTATTTAAATTCAGCACATCGTGCTCAACAGAACAGATATAGCAGAGATGAGAGCCAGCAGGACTTGTTTCTTGAGGGAAAAACACTAGATAACCAGACTTCTTTTGGCTGGAGACCTCCTGTCATCAAACAAAAAGGAGTTTAGGGATAGAAAGATCAGTTTCCTGAGGTCAGCCCTCCAAAGCAGCCCTGCTTCCCGAGAAACAACCAGCATTCCCGGGAACGGCACTGCGGGAGTGAGAACATCTCAGCTTTCAGAGAGGCAGGGTTGCTAAGGCAAGCAAACAAAAGGCTCCTTGTCTGCAGCCCACAGCTCCTCAACACATCCCCACCACTGCTGGAGATGGGGTGGTGCAGCCCCTCCAAGGAGTTCCAGCTAAATCCAGGCTGCATGGCCAAGCTGTGCCCCTCTGAGCAGCCCTTCAGAGCAGTTGGTGTTTTCCATGACCTTCCCAGCTGCTCCACAGCTGGCAGGGAGCAGGGAAATTCTGAGGGAAAGGATTTATGTGAAAACAATGCCAAAGAGGAAGGAGTCAAACCAGCAAGCAGAGTGTGGGGAATAAAACCATAATAAACAGAACAGATCAAGCACAACTCCACCAGAAACTGCAAGTGGCCCACTACTCTTAGATTTCAACTAAGGAAAAAATAAACCATCAGCTGCAGGACAGCCCCTCAGCTTCCCACCCTCACAGAACTTTCGTGAGATGCTGAAATCCAGCTGTTTGAAACCAGCACATCCCAGCAGATCTCGATGCTGTGAGTCAGCACCGGCTCTACAGATGTGATCTCTCCCCAAGTGCTGTTTTCCAGAGCAACAGCTCCAGCCCCAGCGCAGCGTCAGCACAAGGCACCCTCACAGCTTTCTGCCAGCACTGCTCAGAGGAAGAAAAACTGCTGAAGGCACCCCACGTGCCAGGCTTGACATCCCCAAGAATGCTCTGTGTAGGGACTTGATGGAAAGTTATGACATCCCCAAGAAACAGGCTCAGACTGGGGCAGCTTTTAAAACAAAGCTGCTCCAAGTTTGAAGATGGGCGTTTTTTTTCCTTTTTGATAGAAAAAGCCAAAGATGGAAGCAATTCCTTTAACTGTCACTTCAGTTTCTCGTGTCACATCCACCCTCCTCCATCAGCACAGGCAGACACTACAGCTCCGGGATGTCTCTAACCCTGTTATGCACCCTGGTTCATCCTGCTGGCTGGCAAAGNAGCACAGGCAGACACTACAGCTCCTGGATGTCTCTAACCCTGTTCATCCTGCTGGCTGGCAAAATCCTGTGCTTACACGAGCCCTGGGAAATGGTGCCAAAACTGAGGATTAAAGGAATAGGTCAGTAAAAAATTCCAATGAACAGACCATCCCAGAGAGGAGGGAGTGTTGATCCAAACCTCCACCTCCCTCCTCCCCAAGCAGCCAAAGTGCCCTCCTGTCAGCAGACACAAAGCACTACACAGACCAGAGCTGCCACCAGCAGAGAAAGCTGCCCATGTAATTTTTTTTTTTTTAATATGTGTGAAAACTAAGTGTTCCTTGTTTTGTACAAAACTGGCTGGGAGAGGAGAGTCCAAACACCAAGTAAACAATCCCCAGGCAGCCCAAACCAGCTGCAGAACAAGGAGTCTCCCACCCAGCAGCGCCCCAGGGACCTTGCAGGGAGTGAATCTTGCTTGGCCAAAGGAACGTGCCTGCAAAGAGGCAAGATCCAAATTCAGAATCAACCCCGTGCTGCAGCTCATCAAAGGGATGGCTCGGGATTTTAATTCAGTCACAAAGTAAAACTTAAAACCAAAAAGATGCATATCAAGGTTTATAGAAACAAAAGGTTTCCAGCAACATTTTCTCTTGCCCCTGGACAAACCCTTTGGCTGCAGAAGCTGAAGGAAACCACACAGTGTGGACACACAAACGTTCCCTGCATTTGAAAGCAAAAAGAACAAAGCTCTGGTGGATGTGGGAAATTAGAAAGCCTGACAGATTTCAGCCTGGTTTATCCCCTGGCAAATTAGCTACTGTTTAAACATGGAGCTTGGGCATTACATCATCTGTTTGCAGGGGAGGTTTTTTGGGTTTGGTTTTGGTTTTTTTTTTTAAAGCTAAACCATTCTTGTATTCACAGCTTGAGGAACATTGTTCATTCCAAACAGACTCAACTAAATGAAGGGGTGGATCAAGCTTTTTGCAGGAACCCTGCAAGCAGGGAAGCACACACCTAAACTGCTTTGCAAGTTCAAACAGTATAAGATCTTATCTGGAATTCAGCAGGAAATATGGAGCCCCTCAGGTTTGTCTATTCAGATCCAAGGATGAAAAATCTACTTTTTCAAGTCGGGATGTGCAAAACCAGCCTGATGAGGAGACTGAAATCACACAGGCTGCTGCTCACTCAGCTCCAGATCATTGTGGCTGGGTCCCATTTGATTTTTCCAGTCGTTTCTGTCCCCCGTGGAAACAACTCCAGGTTTCAGTCCTTTGGGACCCCACACTGCCTTGAGGGATCAGCCTGAGAGGAAGGGAAACGCCAAACTGAGCAACTGGGCATATTCCTGGCATCTGTTGTCCTGTTCCAGCATGGACACTCATTTTGGAGACTTAATTTTCCCTTGAGAGACGCTGATCTCAATCAGTGCAATTTTCTCCAAAGTTGGCAGAAGCTGAATTTTGCAGCACCTGCTCCTTGGCACGGCTCTCACAGAGTTTTCTTCGGGGTGTTTGGAGGACCAGGCTCGCACAGCCTCAACAAGTGCAGCTCCAGAAAACACAGAAAACAGAGCAATGGGCTCTCATGTGAAAACTGGAATGCTGAGAGATTTCACACAATGTGTTTTTCTGACCCTTCGCTCTCAAAGGCTGTCGGATTTTCAAGTGGAAAAATGCCAGAATTTTCGAAAAGGGAAAAAGGAAGAATCATTGGTGTCATGCCTGAGAAGAGCAGATTTCACACAGAGTTGGTGTGGAGCAAGGCCCTCAGATATTGGGCATTTTCCTACAAACCAAACCCACAGTGGGCTCTGACCACAACCCAGTGGCATTGAGGAACCACATTTCACAAGAGCTTTGCTAAACTTTGTTTTAAAAAAAAACAAAAAACAACATTAACAAAAAAAACACACTTTTTTTTTCCTTTCCCTAAACCTGGCAAGGTTCTATGATCTCATCGCATTACAACCTCTAAAGCTGAAAAAGACAAAAAAAGAAAACAAAAAGCCCAAAAACAACACAAAACCAAAGCAAAGCCACAAATAAAACTGACAAAAAACCCAGAGACTTTTCATCATCCTGTCTCTAGACATTCAAAAATACAGCAAGAATTTTCCCCTTCAATTAAGAAAGAAAGACGTAAGTGTTTATTTTGTACTAATACACAGGATAAGCAATTCTGACTTAAAAAAATCCAGGCAAACAACCACACCAAAAAGTTTCAAAAACTTCATCTGTGGAAGTCTTGACAAATAGAGCTTAACCTTTAAAAAAGCAAGAACAGTAATGCACACAGAAAAACAGGCTTTGCTGTCAGAATGTAATTAAAAAACCCAAAACAACTCAATTTTGCTCTATATCAAGATTGCCAGGAGCTGATCTGGGAGAAAGTCAAGCAAACAAATTTTCTCTCCAAGATTCCAAAAGGTCATTTCAAACAATTACTAAAACGCAGTACTGCAAACAACATATGCCTTTTTTTTTCCAATTTACAAGATATCTCTACTGCTCCAGTTATTACCTGGAAAGAATAATAATCCCAGGGATTGTGCAGCCGATTAAATAATTGCATGAATTACCAAGGAACCATTAAAACTGCATTTCAAAGAGAACTGAGAACTGTTTGTTTCTTCTTCCTCTGCTTTTGCACAGCAGTTCCCAAAACAGGTCTCATCTGCAGCTCAGCTTGGGCCAGGATGAAGACATTCCTTCCCACTGGACAGGAAGTAAGGGACATTATTCATTTCACTTCTCAAAACAGAAAAGCAGAACTCATAGCAAGAAGACATCAGAATAAAAAGTCAGGCAATAAAAAGAAGCCCCAAAGTCTGAAAAATTCGTACCCAATTCACATTTTTCCAGTCGTCTCGCAACCCAGAACCTTCAAAACGTGGCATTTTCTTCTCTCAGTGCCACTCCAGCCCCATTGACAGGAACTGCCTGTGTCAGCACAAAGCTCTGCTGTGCCCAGCAGCAACGAGGAGCTGAAAAATGAGCATCTGATTCTGGTGACCTTCACAGTCATATACAACAGCCAACTATTCTTGTCCATTCAGCGTGCTCATGTAGAACGAGTCCCTGCGCTCCATTCAATCACCCTCCTTGGTCCTGAGCACACTCTGGGGCTGCAGGGAAGATGAAAAGGTGCTGGGGCAGCTCCCTGACATAGCACAGTGCTTGTGGCACTGTCCCACTGCTCATTTCTCACCTGCCCAAGCTCAGCCACTCCTTGGACTGCCAGGGGGGAAGGGGCTGGAAAAGGACCTGGGGAGGTGGCCCACAGGCAGGTGGCCATAAGCCCAGGTGTGCCCAGGTGAGCAGAGAGGCCAGTGGCATCTGACTTGTCCCAACTCTGGGGTGGCAGCAGGGCCAGTGCAGTGCCCATCCCCTGTGTTGGCTGTGCTGGGGCACCTCCAGTCCTGGGGACACTTGTGGGACAAGAAGGACATGGAGCAGCTGGAGTGTGTCCAGGGAAGGGAACAGAGCTGGGGAAGGGGTTGGAGCACCAGGAGCGGCTGAGGGAGCTGGGAAAGGGGCTCAGCCTGGAGAAAAGGAAGCTCTGGGGGGGAATTTTTCCCTCTCTGGAATTCCCTGATGGGAGGGGGCAGCCAGGTGGGATCAGGCTCTGCTCCCAGGGAACATGGTCAGGATGAGAGGAATGGCCTCAAGCTGTGCCAGGGGAGGTTCAGGCTGGATACTAGGAGGAATTTCTTCACTTAAAGGGTTGTCCAGCCCTGGCACAGCTGCCCAGGGCAGTGGTGGAGTCTCCATCCGTGGAGGGATTTAAAAGCTGTGTGGATGTGGCACTTGGGGTCAGCGGTGGCCTTGGCAGTGCTGGGGAATGGTTGGAATTCATGATCTCCAAGTGATCTCTTAGCTTTTCCAATCTAAATTATTCTCTGATTCTCCTCCAAGGACACTCCAGCATGACACCTCCCAGGGCACCAGCCCTTGCCTTGTGCTCCCTACCACTCAGGGGACTCCTCATCTCCTACCAAAAATCCCTCAAGCAGTTTGCTCTGGGATTTTCAAACTGAATCATTCCACTGAGGCATCAGCTGAAAGACACGGACTGCAGAGCTGAGAGAGGGAGAGGGACCAAGGCCACCCCTTCTAGCAGCAGGCTGTGAAATCAGTTCAACCATGTCACAAATCTCAAATTCGAAGGTCAGTGTCAACAAGTACCAGGTAGTACTTCCCTGCCTCACAGACTCTTTGCAATACACTCAGATACTATGGAAACGTTAACCTGTATTTCCTGAGCCGTTATAAAGCACAGAAGCAGGAGGAGGTGACAGAAAAGCTTGGATATAAACCCCTCTCTCCTCAAAAGACTTCACATAAATACACAAACAGCCTGAACAGGGAGATCTCTTGATGCACATACAACAGCTTTTAGTAAACAGACTAAGAATAGGTACAGGGACAGCAAAGTGTCCAAGCGAGACTCCCCTGCACAGGAACACCGAGCTCACAAGAAGCATTCCCAGTACTGCTCCTGTTTTAATCAGTTTTGAGGAGAGGAAAATCGCTTTGGTTCTTTTTGTAACACTTGCTCCATTGCATTTGTCAAACAGCTGCCACTTTCTGTCCCAGGGAGAGCTGCTGGAACCCCAGGCTCGCGTGTCGGCGCACGCAGCAGAGATCAGAGGTGCACATGGAAACAGGCGCCAGATCTGTCTGCAGATTCCAGGTCATTCCTTCCAAGGCAATGGAATTATACCAAGACACAAGTCAGAGCAAAGCCTGGGTCATGCTGGTATAAACTACACACAAAGATGCTCCTGACATTGCCACCTGGGCAATGTCACCTGAAACACAAGCTCAGCGAAATACTCAGTGCATGCAAAAACATCTCCACCAACATCTCATTTGACAAGGGAGAAATAATTCTGTAGCTTGGCCTGTCTAATCAAAATCATCACTGTCCCAACAACGTAAAAGTCATTTCCAGAGACAGAGCAGGTCTGATCCCTGAGGGGTGGGGGGAGATCAGCTTGTGCACAAAAACCTTGATATCTGTCAGCTCCAGCTCAATCGTTACTCCTAACTAACTACACCCTTGAGACACTAGCAAAAGGCTCCTTGCTATTCATCATTGCCACAAAGTAAAAACAATCAGAAGACCCTGGAGGCAAATGCAAGAAACCAACTGCAAGATTTCTTTGAATCTTTTTTTATTACATCTTGATTTTTGTTAAAAATTCTCAGATTAACATCAACAATGACGCTTTGCATATGTTACTGATTTACAGCTTGCCTCGTGAAGAATGGCAGCCTCAAATCTCTTTTAAAGGCAAGAATTGTAAGAAGTTTGCAGACTACAACAGAGCCCAGCAGCAAAAAACCCAAAATGTTTCTGCGTCCATCAAATCTCACCTGCTCTGCTGGAAGGGAACCACCTCAGAATCACCTCTGCCTTCTGCTTTTAACAACCACCCTACAAGATCACTATAAGGACAACTCTCCCCTTTCTCCAGGTCCTTGTTTTTGTTTGGGATGTACCGTTGAGAACTTTGCAAGGAAAGGCTTAACAGCTAATTGTCAGACGCCACAGTAATTAGTGGCACCTTTCCAAGGCATCCATCTCTGGCTGCTTTTCCGATAGCTGGCTCCTCCTCAATCCCCACATTAAAATGAAGGTACACAAGGTAGGCGGCAGATTCATTTACAAGCACCAAGGTCTTCCCAGGAGAGATGCCTAAGGAAAGAAATATCTTAGCTAAACAATGCATTGGTTGGTTTTTTCCTTCCTATTTGCTATGAAGTGCTATCTTTATTAATTACCTGAGAAAGATGCTAACTTATTCCCTGACATGTATTATTAGATGTACAATGCATTTCTGGGAGTCAATGGGCTCCTGTATCACATGGCCAGCAAATTACCTCCAAATGAGGAAGACAAGATTGTACTGTCCTGACTTCTGCCCACCTACTGGTCACACATCACAGCTTTGATGTCACTACTGCACTTATATCAAAGGTTTCCGACCTATTTTACTTGCAGACTCTCACAAGTTCCCCTGCAGACAGAAAGGCTCTGGTAGGGAATCCAGGACTGCTCTGCTCAGACTTTCCAGACCCCTTAGAAAGAGGCTTGCAGCATTGCTTTATATATTTAGGCTCTGCTCTCAACTCCGAGGCTCCCCACTTGTTTGGCAGCTTCTTCTTGTCACAAGCTCCAATGCTTCCACGCCAACCTTTTCCAGGCATCATCTGCGTGTCAGCAGCACTCCCCAGCATATCCTCCACTCCACACCAACACAATCCAGAACACATCACTTCCCACTAAGTGCCTACACAGAGCAGACCTGCAGCATAATGACTTCCTCATGCCCATAATAGAAGCACTAAAAGACGTGTACGACTCCCAGCCCGACGTGCTCCTGCACTACGTATGATGTGGAGGCACTGGATCTCGGGTGGAAAAGAAAACTAAGCCTTTCCCACGCTGAGTGACGTGCTCAGTTCCATCAAACCCAGGCCCAGGAGGTGGAGTACAAATGGGATGGGGAAAAGGAAAGATTCTCTTCATGTTGGAAATGGAGGTGTGTTGATGGGACAACGTAATGGAGGACGTTGGATGGTTTTAATTGTATTGTTTTTATAAGCAGAGAAGACAATTTTCACATTAAGTGTCCAAACTTGAATTCATCACCTCTTTGTCTGGATTTACAAAGTACCCAACTTGTCAAGAAGTATTCCCATGGGCAGAGCAATGCATTTCCTGCTCCGTGGCACTGTGGCCTTTAAACAAATAGAACTCGCTTTCAGATGAATCCATGGATGCCAAATATTCCGGCACAGATTTGAGATGACCTTGTTACACTGAAGGGTAGAACTGAACAGGAAAACACCTCATCCAGAGGCAGATGTTGGAATCCACACTTCAGGCTGGTACCAAAACACAACAGGAAGGAAAACAAACCTCAGGCTACCTGCACTGCCACTGTCCCTAAGATTAAACTCAGATGAGAAGATACCTGGAAGTATTTTGAACCATAAAAAAAGGCATTTTATGAGAAAAGACAGGTAAAAGACCAAGCAGCTGGGCACTGTGCAAAGTAGGGGAATAAAATTGTTACTTCTGCACTGGGAAATGTTCTTAATATTTTCTATTAGAAGAAACTTGAAAGTGTTTCTTAGAATCCATGGGTTAATCCCATGTTCTGATACCACTCTCAGGCAGGCATTTGCATTAGAAAAGTGGTACATTTTCTTAATGCACCAAAATTCACAGGGAAGGGGGAGGGCAGAGGATAGCAGAGAAAACATACTCTGACTCCAGGCAACAAGATTCCAATGATTTAAGAAGCTGAGTGTAAGAGCAGACATTCTGAGACTCATTAAGAATATGTGCTTTAAAATAGTCCTTATGTCCATTAGTGGCTACAGATTAGTAGTAGATGCTGGTTTGGAGGTTTAGGGTTCTGTCCCACCCAAAAAAACCCCTACAGGATTGATCTGATTGATTTACAAGTCTCAATTTTCTGTATTTCACTCGATTTTACCCTTGAGGAACAGACCACTCTGTAGTGTTATTGGTTATGTCAACATAGCCCTGAGAAGCCATTATCCATTTACCACCAATTAGCAGGGACAGATCATCAAATCCCAGAATGGTTCGGCTTAGGAGGGGCCTAAAGTTCATCCCATTCCACCCCCTGCCACGGGCAGGGACACCTTCCACGATCCCAGGTTGCTCCAAGCCCCACCCAACCGGGCCTTGGACACTTCCAGGGATCCAGGGGCAGCCAGAGCTTCTCTGGGCAGTCTGTGCCAGGGCCTCCCCCCCCTCCCAGCAAAGAATTCTTTCCTAAAATCTAACCTAAACCTGCCCTTTTTCATCCGAGATGGATTAGTCAGACCTCTAAACTGCTCCTGCCGGTAACAGGCATCAATTAACAAATAGCAATGACTTCACAGAAACGGGATTTCAATTTGCACTTCAAAACTGGCCCTGCAAGTGCTGTAATAACATCAATTTACCTGGTGGGCCAGCACGCTCGAGGCTTCCTGCGCCCAGGCAGCCCGGGGATCGATGAGCTGCAAGCCACGGCGCTGCACATGCTTCTGTCTTTATCCTTCCTAAACCCCAAAAACCTCAAACTGGCTTTGCACCTCTTCTCAGGCAGCATCCGCCACCACGATTTGCATGTGCCGAGCAGCCGGCTGAGCTGCAAGAGCCAAACTCAACCACGATAAGCCCCAGCAAACAGCAATTTCAAGTGCTCTCCGAGAAGAAAACTCTGCTTTTGAGGGTTGCAGCCCCACAACTACAGCTCATACCCGTGCCAGCTTTAGTCCAGCGAGCACAGCCTGCGTCAGCACGGGTTGTAGGAGACAACTGGAGGGTGCATCCCCCAAATCCCATGGGAATGCTCTGCCCACTGTCAAGCCACACAGCAGCAGAGATTTTTTTTTTTTGGTCTTTTCAGTACAGAGTGGCATATCTAAATAAACTCATGAGTTACATTTGTCTTTTTCACATGAAAAGAAAAAAAACAAACAATATTTTGCTTGTTGGGTGGTTAAGACATAGGAATCCCACTCATTAGGAGTAACACCAAATATTCCACTCTGAGTTAAAATCCCAGAGTTAGGAGCTGCTTCAAAATGTTCAGTCTGCTCCTTCTCAAAAAACAAAGGTATTTAGGACAGATCACAGGAAAAATCTCTGGTGATGAGACAGGAGCCAATGAGCATGAGCTGCCTTCCAGGTCACTCTTTCTTGTGGGGTCTCCAAAGCAGAAAAATTGTCTCTAGACCAGGAACCAATTCACAAAGGGCTGCCGTGATCTTGGCATCAAATAGGTAACATCTGTGGTTAGCTGCAGTTCCCAGCCTGGTGAAAACATTACTGTGGGCAACATGAGGAATGCCCTGGAAAAACAGGCAAGGCAACTGGGAGAGGTGACAGGAGTCAAAGAGTAAGGAGAAAAAAAAAAACAGAGCCTGGAAGGAAAAAAAAAACAAAAAACAAACACACACAAAATATACACAGCCAGAAGGAGAGAGACAAACTAAAAACTTAAGCTGAAGGTGTCATGGCATTTCAAGAATTAATAGTGGAAATTAAATGGAAGCAAGCTCAGGAAGGGCTCTGGGTCTCCATAAGCAAACAAAACTTGGGAATGCATCAACAACATCCAACTCATCAGCTAAACAGTCCCAGAGATCCACAAATATTCAAGGGAAGATGATGATGATGATCTTTCCCAGCCCATCTGAACAGCACACAAACAATCCTCCAATTTTGCTGTGTATTGTTGAGACCCAGCCTAAGTGAAGGCAATTCAACAATCATGTCTTACTTGTTCCCAGCATTTGCTGCTTTTGCTCTGACTTGACAACTGCCAAAATCCATCGTCACGTGTAAACAAACATGAGAGCTAACAGTCCCCACTTGAAAAAATCAGAGAATTCCAGAAAACTGCTCTGGACTTCCCTTCTGCAACACGACATCAAGAAGTTCAAGAACTGTCTGTACTACAGCTGAGCTGCCAGAAAAATCTGCTCAATGAAGGCAGGCAATTACCCCCCCTCCAGAATTCCTGAACACCAAGCTGAACCCATGCAAACTCCCGTTTCTGGAAGGAGAAATGGAAAAGCAGAGGCATCCCAAAGGCCTGAGTGGGTACAGATAACACTGCTTGATAACAACTGGGCTCTCAGATGGTACATGAAGTTAAGGGATTTGTCAGGAGGAGGCGAATCTCTCTCCCCATCATCACATAATCAGGCTGTGGTTCATTTCTGATGCTATTTCTGCACAGAAACAAGTTCAAGATTACTCAGTACTTGATAAAACCCGCCAGCCCACGTTCCAAGATGTTACTATCTCGGATATCATAGATTTTTCCATGAGAACAGAAATATCTCAGATAATCACCTGCATGTGACACTCCTCTCAGGAAACAAAGTTACTTAATCTTCTTCACACACATATGAGGCTTGCAGCACAAGAAACCCAGGCACTTTAAAGGCAAGTTATTATATCATGGCATCAACACACAGTCTATCAGACTCACGCAAAAGCAACAAGAGGTCAGAAACTGGTCAATGTTTGGATTTTAACACACACACAGCAACAGAACAGCTTATTTAAAGTGCTTCTCAGCATCTCTGTGAATCCTTAATACCATTTGAACCATTTCCAGTCCCCTCAGGCTCCGAATTGCTTGGATTTGGACCAGCGTAACGGGGTATTAGCCTGTCGGCATTTAGTTATTATTATCACCGCACAGGTAAAATTTTTGGTAAAGACCCCAATGTTTCTTGAGCAGGAAGAGACCTCATGTGGGGAAAACAGCTAGGAAAAAAGGAGTAAGACAGACCTCAACTTTAGCAAATAACTCACAGGAGCACAATACCAGCCACGCTAAGAAGCCCAGAGCAAGGGCAGCCTCGTCCTTGCTGTCCTCACAAGGCAGAACCCCAGCAAAAACCACAAGGACCACGACTCAGGCACTACCTCAGAGTGGGAGGAATGGGGCTGCACTGGCCAGGGTGGACGTGATGGTCCCTGAAACGCTTGTCCCGGATCCACAGGCAGGTCTCAGGATCCTTGCTGGATGCAGGAGGGAGGACAGGCAGGAAAGCTGGAGCCTGTCAGCAGCACCTGGGCACTCCCTGCCACCACAGCCCTTCTGCCATGAGGGTCCACAGGCTTGTGTGGACCCCTCCACAGTGTCCCTCACTCTGTGAGACCCACACAATGCCCCTCGTGCTGTGAGCGGCTCTCTCACAGCCCACCAGCCCTAAGGGGCTCTCCCAGCCTTGTGGGGGTCCCCCCTTGCAGTGTGACATCCCTACAATGCCTCTCACGCTACGAGGTGAGGGACTCCCTTCACAGCCTCGCTAGCCCTGAAGGAGGCTATTGAGCGACCAGCTATTGACCAGCCCCAGCACTGAGCGACCCCCTCAAAAACCCCCATCCCTGAGGGACCCTCCTCACAGACCCCTCAGCCCTCAGGAACCTCTCCCCATCGTGTCGCAATCCCTGAAGGATTCCCGCTCACAGCACCCCAGCCCTGAGGGACCCCACTCACAGCTCTCCCCAGCCCTGAAGGACCCCCATCAGATCCCCCCCAGCCCTGAGGGAACACCGCTCACGGCTCCCTCAGCCTCAAGGGACCCCTTTCACAGCCCCCCCAGCCTTGAGGGACCCCCGCTGAGAGCTCCGCCGGCCCTCAGGGACCCCGCGCCCCCCTCCTGCCCCTCACGGACGCCCCAGCCGAGCCGCCCCCACGCCGCCGCTCCAGGGGGCTTCCCCCGGACTGTACCACTCCCGCCTTACCCGGCCCCACGGGCTGCGGCGGGGGGGTTTCCTGGGGGGGCGTGTTACCGTTTTCCCACCTTCCTCCCCCTCTCCCCGTGCGTGGTACGGTCCGCTCCTACCTCTCGGCACCGTCACTTCGCCCTCCCGGCGGAGCCCCGAGTGGCTGGGGGGGGAGCCATAGCCGCTGCCTCGTCTTCCCTCTCCGTCCGCCCTCCCCTGCTCCCCCCCCACCCCCCACGGGCCGGACACAGTTGGTTTATTCCGAGAAGCCGGCCGATCTTCTCCCCTTAAACCGCTGGGTCTCGCACGTCTTCGGCCATTTCCGACCGACCCGGCGGAAGTTACCGAAGTGGCGGCGGAACTTAACGAAGAGAGGCGGAGATAGCCGAACCGCGGGCGGAGATAGGCGAAGCGGAGGCGGAGATACCCGAAGGCTTGAGGGCGGGGAGCAGCCAGACTCTGTCGTCCGGAACCTGCCGGGAACAACCGAAGCTTCCCCAGGGGAGCTCGGCTCTCGCCACTGCGCACGCGCGCCGCGCCCGGGCGCGTTTTCCCGCCTAAAAAGCAGGCGCGCGCCCCCCGTCCCTCACACCCTCCGCTCCCCTCATGGAGGAGTCGCCATGTTGTCAGTGTCCGATGCTCGAAGGGGCAACCGCAGCCCGGCCCTGTGGGCAAGCAGCCCTACGCGTCCCCCTAAAACCATGTCAGAGCGTTCCCCGAGCTCAGTCAGTCCATGCAGTGCTGTGTATCCCCCCAATAACCCCGTGATGATGCCCCCATGGACCTTGATCGTGCCTCAGCCCGATAGCAATGTGGACGTCCAGGTGCCTGCTGGCAAAAAGGGTTAGGAAAACAGCTGTGTTGTGAGAAAGTAATCAGAAGATATTAAAATACCACTATGGTTTGGAGTTTGCTACAAAATTAACATCTAGATGCATGCTGGAGGATCAGCGTGAACAGCATCAGTAGTTAAATGTTGTGAAGTCAGATGAGCCATGTAGAAATCAGCACTGGTACTAAACATAGCATGCAACAGATGGTAACTGAGGTAAAAGAGGGGGAAAAAAAGCAATGAAGAAATAAAGGTGGGGGGGGGGAAAGGCAAGTAACAGTGCCAGCATCTTCTCACAACAAAACTACATCGCACAGGTCCAGTCCTCTGTTTATGCATTCTAATTTTTATGTATTAGCTCCATGAAAGGCATTTGTATCTATGGCAATCAAATCCCACACCAAAACACACAATATGACAACTTTGGGGGAACTAGGGAGGTTTTCGCAGGAAGAAATGGGGGTTGATCTCCAGCAGTAAAGAGGGTGGTGTGTTTCTGGCCACAAAGCTCCAGGAATCTCAGCTTTAATAAAACATGAGCACTTCAAAACGGCGAAAAACCACTTTTCCATCGCTCTGCACTTTTTAACAGTCATTTACACATGTGTAAAGAATGCAAGGAGAAACTAACTTTTATTCTGAGATGAAAAACCTGCGAGGGGTGAGGCGGGGGCACAGGTCTGCCCTTTGATAAGCGATACAAAATCCAATCTCGCCGCAGGGAACGTGCTGTACGGAAGGGCAGGAATAGGAACTGCAGGTTCAAAGCCTTGGAGAAACAACACTTTTTATATTTTATCAGGACAAAAATTTGAAAAAAGACTATGACTATGGCACCATATAAAGACTAAATTAACATTCGAATCACTGAACACACCCACGTTGTCCTACCACACACATCTGTTCCCACTGTGCCACGGCTCGGGGTTTTGTATTCCACCCTGATCTACCTGGAGCTCTGCTGGAGGAAGCAGGGAGACAGTCACTCCCTTCAGGTCCTCACCGAGGAGAAACACCAGTGGAGAATGTGCACTTCAGGGACAACTCAGGAGAACAATTCTTCTCCCAGCTCCCAAAAGAAAAGAAGCTGTCAGGATCAGCAGTCGGTCTGACAAGTCCCCCTTTCAGGAAGCGCTGTCAGGGCTATTACAGATTATATTGACAGGGACACCTTTGGATTTAATCCCCTTCTCTGTGTGTTTCCCCTTCTTCCTCTAACAGGAATTGGTTTTAAAGAGGATTTTTCAGCTTCCCTTCCACCAAGTGAAAAATCCACTGCTCTGCTGCCTTCTGCTTATCCCAAAAGAAAAATTACTGTATTCAAATACCCTCATTTCCCACCTTTTCTACCATCTGGGCTTTTATTTTCTCATATACACGCAAAATTTCCACATCAGAAATGGATTCTAAAGGGCAGGGTCTATCACCTATGATTAAAAATTATTTAAACACTAAAATAAGTTGCCGATAAAGTTGCTCGACACTTTCCTGGCAGGGAAAAGCCTTTTACTCCTATCAGCTTCCAAACCTGTTTTCCCAAAGGAACAGACTCAATTCACACTGTCAGTCCTGTTAGAGACTTGGAAACTCCATGGTGACCTTGAGTTGAAGCTGACAACTAGGAGGACTAAAAACACTAATCCTGCTGTAGGGAAATGTGCAGATGTAAAGGAAAGCCACCTAAAAAGGAGACGCACTTTAGATCTTGGCCTTCTGTTCAACCTTTAGAAAGAAATTCTTCCCAGTGAGGGTGGGGAGGCCCTGGAATAGAATTCCCAGAGAAGCTGTGGCTGCTCCATCCCTAGAAGTATCCAAGGCTGGGCTGGATGGGGCTTGGAGCAACCTGAGACAGTGGAAGGGGTCCCTGCCCATGGCAGGGGGGGGCACTGGAGGAGCTTTAAGGTCCCTTGCACCCCAAACCAGTGAGGGATTCTGCTCGCAGAACGACTTCTTTAGACAGCTCTGTATCATTTCAGGCCCCTATATTTATTACCTTTCAAGTTACTCTACACTTGGCAGCTGCAGCTGAACACAGTGAATGCCATCACACTTTTGTGTCCTTTCCACGTAAATGGTCCCCACTTCCCCACTTTTCCTTATCCACACCACATTCCCTCTTCCTCATCCCACTTCCTCCTGAGCATGTCTTGCATCCCGGTGTCTCCAATCTGCTCTAAATTACCCTGAGTCATTGCAAGCAGGTATGAAGGAGTTTCAGAGCCAGCTAATGCACATTTCCATGGCACATTTCCATGGCCTGAAATAAACCTCAGGAAAACATGGAACAACGACGGCGGGGAGGACCCTGAGCTTCCAACTTTTCCCTGCTGCAATCCTTCTGGTACATCTTTTTTAATCTCTTTCTCCTCTCTTCCACAGGAGACGGTACCAAGGTCACACCATCTGCGGATTTTACAAGTTCCATGGAATGTTTTCAGACCGCACTCTTAACCTCAGACACTCCTATCGGATTTCATAGGATTCAGCCACTTTTTAGCCCCAGGGTGCTGTAGGTGCTAAATAGATTATCTACATCTCTCAGCCACTATGGAACAAGTACACAGCAAAGCTCAGTTTTTAATCCTGCTGAGACTCCGACTGCTTTTGGCCATCAGTTATCCCATGGCTTCACAAGAGGAAATGTTAATCTGGAATGCTGGCCAAACTCCAGTTTAGGTAATTATATTCTGACAATTTACATTTTCCCTGCAGTTTTTTAATGGATATGGAATCTTCTTTTTCTTCCCTTACTTTATGACATGAAAAGCAGTGGCCTGGTCATGCTCCTGCTGTTGGAGCAGCTGCCAGGCTTTGCAGCTTAAGTAGCTGCATTTCAGTGGTAGGTAAAGGCATCTCAGTACAGTTAAATAAAGCCCTTTGAAGACCCTGTGGGCACGAGGAGTATTGTAACAATACACCCCACTGCTGGCCATAAAGCATGGCAAGGGCTGGAACATGAAATGAAACACCCAGGAGCAGGATCTCCTGGCAGGAGCAGGAAAAGAAAAGTCAGCACGGGAATGGACACACAGACCCCTCCCTCCCAAATCCTAATTTTGCTTTGGACCTGGTGCAGCCCCAGCTGGGATCCAAAGAGCAAACACAATGAACTGTCAGCATCCTGCACAGAGGAACCAGTCCTCGACAGCAAAAGAAAATAAGCTTATAAAAGTAATGGAAGCTTTTGGCAAGATGCTGGAGGACGCTGCCTGGTGCTTAAATGGGATGAGGAAGAGAAATGCCTGTTCCCTTGTTAATGAGGGCACAGTTACTGGTTTTATTTTACCTGGCTTTGTAAAAAGAAAAATCATTGGGCAAGAAACAGAGTAGAATCTTTTGTTTGAGGTGCAATATTATGGATCACACTCTGAGTATGTCGAATTGCACGGCCACATGCTTGATTAGGGACATTCTAGATAAATTAATTAAATGACTGTATCATCACAGAATCACATAGTGGTATGCATTGGAAGGGACTTTAAAAATCATCTTGTTCCAACCCCATTACCACAACGCTTTGTTTATAAAACCATTCATAACGACTCTGAGTTCTTTTCTTCATAAGAAGCTTTCTAAAAGGCTCATTTTCCTATTTCAGCAACCATTACTTAAGTTCTGAGAGATGAAGACAGTGGTGACAGATAAACCATGAGATACTGGATGGATGCAGACACGTGTAGCTTTCCCTCCTTCCCAGTATGTCCCAGATCACTGTCAACCAAAGGCTGTTACCAGTACTAGGTGAGTCTTTTTCACAAGTAGTTTGTTGATCAAAATATGTTTTTCCCCATGCCCAAAATGACCAAAAATTAATTGCAGTGTGATGGGCCACTCCTGGCTTTGGTGGAGCTGGACGTGGTGGGAAAGGGTAAGGGTAGAGCAGGTTTCCCTCCCCTTGCTCTGTAACAGCTCACAGTAATTCTACACCAATCCAGCATCAAAAGAAATGATCTAAAATATATCTAAATAGAATTTATCTACAGAAATAATTCTTAAAATCCCACTAAAAAACTTCCATATTGCAATACTCCTGGAAATTCCATGGACTCTTAAGACAGACAGAATCCAAAGCAGGAAGCAGCAGCCCAGCCTGGTGATAGCCAAGCAAAACTCCGACTGGGTCCTGGCAACGGCTGAGCAACAGCACAAAATACCAGTGCTGCCTCTCTCCTCAAGGCTCCTTCCCCCTCCTGCTGCACTAAGGAATCAGCTGCATTTCTGGAAAATTCCCTTGAATTCCTGGAGTATTACAGCCTAACTGTGCTTCCCCTTCATTTCGGCACAGATGCTTTGAAGTTTTCCAGAGATACCCAGGGAAGAAGACACATCCAAATACCTAGACTAGCCCCAAACTCCACCCTGGAACAGATGGCGGGGTTCTAAATACAGACACATCTGGTAACCACTGGTATGAAAAAGCTGGCAGGCATCATCTTATTCTGCTCTACTAAATATTCCATCATTTGAACTATATTTAAACAGAAGTTAAAAAGAAACAATCATTTTGCTTGTCTATAACATAGTCCCCAAACACCCCAAACACCTGCATATTGTAAATGTGGCATAGCTCAAGCATTACACTCTTGTCTACCAAAAGCAGGGTTGGTTTTGTTTTTTAATTAAGCACTCAGCACTGTCTAAACTTAAATTAAAAGTGACTGCAAACCAAGCAGTTGGGTAAAGTACAAAAGCATCGTTTTCAGCGTGTGCTTTGTTGCACCAGGCTATCAGACTCGAGGCTGCGATGTTCCAGCACTTCAGCTCATCCTCGAGTCCACACAATTTGAGGGGCCTTGACAAGCTGCCAGATTGCTGAGAGTGCTTGAAACGACTGGGGGAGAGCAGGCTCTGCTCACACAGACCTGTGTGTTTAAGCCAGCTGTTCCATTTCTTCCCAGGTTCAGCTCCCACAATGTAAACCAGGGATAATTCTTCCTTGTCAGGAAAACAATCTGTTAGAAATTATCATCATTCTGTAGTAAAGGCAGCTGGGAAACACGTCTGCAGGTGGCTGGGGAAAACAGCCACCTTCAAAGCCCCCCATCAAAGTCAGACCTTGAGCCTGCACGGTACCCATGGTCACGCCAAATCCACGCCCAAAACGCCATTTAAATAATCTTTTGGGACATTGTTCCACGGTTCTTTCTGTGAGCTGAGTGAATCATCTGTGTTTGCTAAAAATCCAAAGCGATAGCAGGCATAAAACGATCGTTCTGGATTAGAGTCACTTTGGGAAAAGGCTGTAAAAGGCTGTCTGCTGGGATTGTGCTAGAGGTCCGCTGGAGACCCCACCATTGGGTTTGGATGTGTGCAGAGAGCTTTTAAAAACAGCTAGAGAGAAAAAGAAATACTCCGAGGAACTGGCTGATAAGGGAGTCTTAAATTCCAGATATAGAAGGAAGAACAAATACCAACAGTGGGGCCCTGTAAGTCCAGGATGTAGGAGCCAACAGACCTCAGAACAAAATAGGCACTGAGCAAACGAGAGGTGATTCTGCAGGAGACTTTTGGCAAATAGTGAGGATGCTGTAATAAAAGCCGCTTGCAATCCCTCAATTCAAGCCTATTTTCCACAACTTGACTCGGTTTAAGCAAAATAAAAGCAGGTCTGCAAGGTTTTCAGTTTCAAAAAGTTGAGGTAATTAAGCTAACTAGTTTGAGAGGCTGAATGGCTAAAAGGCTCAGAGGAGAAGACCTTGAAGCCAAAAAAGAAAAGCCATCTGCCATTTGCATCCTGAATAAAGTAAATAAGAAGCACACATGGGAAGCGAGGAAAACACGCTGGAGATTGGAGATAGCCAGGGTCAAGCCCCCAGACTGAACAGAGATGCTGCTGTTGAGTGAAGAGTGTAGGGGTGAAGGGAGGGTGAGCTCTGACATCCCACAGCCACTCTGAAAGTGCATCTGAAGTTCTCCTGCAACCACAAGCATCCCCTACTTCCAGTGTCCCTCTGGAATCATGGAGACCTCCAGGCAGAATATCCCTAAGGATGGAGGGTGGAGAAGAGACAGCTCTCAATGGCAGACAAGGCTGGAGAACTGAGGCTGAATCAGAACATAAAACGTGGAAATCCTGAGCACAAAGTGCCCATGAAATCAAAGTTACACCATGCTAAAATAGCCTGGCACCCGTTTTTGATACAATACCCACAGCCTTCTGACAAAAGGGCACTCAGTCTTATTTATTGGGATTTTAGTAAAGCAACCAGAAATCTGGGGACTATTTGTAAATGGGGAAAACGGGCATCAATAACAAGAACACTGGGATCAATAATAAACACTTGTGTGCCTTCAGTGCTGCAGGTTTTTTAAAAAGCACCTTACAATGATAAATAACAATAAATAATTGTCAGGATTTGAGCATAACATAGTTCAAGGCCTAACTTTACTATACCAAAGGCTTTAAATTTTTAAAAATAAATATCCATGTAGCACAGGCCTGCCGCCAAAACTGACCACTAAAATAAGGAAGGAGGTGGCAGCTGCTGCTTTTTCCCAGCTCAGAAGGTCCTTCCTCCTTTCCACACTTCACCCAGTTCAGTCATTAGTGCACTGGAAACAGCAAAGCCCACTCCAAGCTGAATCAGAATGAAAGTATTTCTTAAAATGTAAACCTTCCATGTTTTTTTTTCATACCTGCAGGATTCTTAAGTGCATTTGCAAAAGCGCAGAACTGGAAATCCAGAGTCTGGTCCCTTAATACTGAAGCCAACCACACTGCATAATCCCATTAATACATTTATCTGGTTCCATCTTCACAGCAATCAGGTTTTTAGCCCTTTACACAATTCCCATTAGAAGGCTCTTCAAGCACCACCTCCCTTGGTTTGAAGCTATTCTGTTCTTTTCCAGCCTAAACTTTTTCACAGCCTTTTGTTCTTGTGCCAGAATTGTCATTTAACTTAAAGAACTCTTCTCCCTCTCTGGTATTTACACCAGTGTATTTATAGAGAAGGAATCTAATTTTTCTCTGCCTTTTTTTTGTCACTACCTCACCATCCAGGTTCTTTTAAGCATTTTGGGAGCCGGATTCCCTGTTCTCCAGATCATTTCTAGCAGATGCCCTCTGCTGCACCTTTTTCCAGCTGGAATCGATCTTTCTCCTATGGACAAGGAATGCAGAATGCATTTTAAGCAATGCTTCACTAAAACCTCTTGCAGTGGCATTCGCATTTCCTTGTCACCAGTTGGAATAATTCAGTTGACAGATGTGATCCCAGAATGTACCTTTATCATCAGGACATCAGAATTATCCTATGGTTGATTAATACATCTCAAGTCCCACACAGAACCCCCAGCTTTCTATCAGAGGTTGCATTACAAGAACTCATATTTGCTTACAGACAAATGGTCCCAAAGTCAGTCATTCTTCTCCTGGGATCTCCTGTTTTTCCTCGTTTGATGACACCTCCAAATCCCATTAATTTCGGCTCTGTCATTAGTCAATACCTTGATTAACACCAGGCTTGAGACCAGCCCATGAGGAACACTATTCCTATCTTGCCTGCCAATCCTTCTTCAACCATCCTGCCTTTAATACAGGATTTATTGATGCAAAACAGGAGCAAAATACTTCCATTCTGATGTATTTAAACTCTCTTTCTTTGCATTTTTTGGTTTGGTTTCTTTTTCCTTTAATGAAAGGCGGATTTTGGTGGTGGAGAACAACAAAGGCATATTTCTCCATAAATCAGGCCTTTGCCTGAACTGCAAAGCTGTCCTATTTTTACAGTTGGGCATCTGTAAAAATTAATAAACTATGCAAGTCAACAGACTTGATGTTTAAAATGGTAAATGAAGTTTCTTAATGACTAGTCTGACCTTTTCATTGTACTTTGGGTTTATGTCACAAATTTAAAAAACAATGAAGAAGACATGTCGAACTTGTAGTTAAATAAAATTAGGCTAAATGTGCTGAATACATAGTTTAAATTAAAACAAACTGGTTTATTGTACAAAGAAATGCTGCAACCTATAAATAGAACAAACTTCTACCTATTCAGCATGTCTTCGGGTTCCCAGAACTTGAAACAAAATTAATTTCTGTTCTCATGCAAAGGAAGAGCTGATGCACAAGTAAATTGAAAAGTGGCAAAAACCACTTCATTAAACATTTTCTTTAACCCACCTGTCAAGGAGAGGACACTCACACAACCCAGACACAGCCACTGTCCTCCTCCCATCCCCTTTTTCCCTCCCCATAAATCCATGCCCACACAGGACTTCAGAAACAGGCAGGCTGCCATCACTGCAGTCTGAAATCTCACCAGCCACAGGCAAGGAAGCTTTTCCTGGTGCCAGTGCAGCCAAACAGAGCTCAGGGAGAGGGGCAAACTGGAGAATAAACATGGGAATTACTCCAGCTGCTGTGGGGAGGGTTTGACCCAGCTCTGCACATGCACTGCTACAGATCAGGAGCTGTCCCAGCAAGCTTTACCTCAGCATCAGCCTTACAAAGTTTCTTCAGCTTCCCCATCAGAGAGGAAAGCAGAGAAAGTGATGACATTGTCCAAATCTTCATTCACCAGTCCTGAAGCGCTCTGAGATCCTCCAACACGTGGCAATGCTTTTGTTTAATCAAAACCAGTATTGGCTCCCGAGAGTGCAAGAGCAAACCACCATCTGCCCTTCCAATTACAGCAAAGTTCCAGTAAAACCACTTTGTATGTCAAGATTTAAATTCAATCAAATTTAAATGAAGAAAAATCCTCCCTTTCTCCCACTACCAGTGACAGAACAATACTAGGCTCTGCCTTTTTTTTTCTTTTTTTTTTTTTGGTAATTAAAAATAGACTAAACTTTAGGAGCATTATTGCACTTGAAGCAGTAGAATAAAGTGCATCATAAAAAGATGCCATTGGGATCGGTTGAAGCCAAGAAAATTGAAAATGTTTTGAAGGAACGAAGCCAAAAACACAGAACCAGATTTAAACTTGGCGTGTGCTGTGGCAGGAGGCCAGTGGAAGCACTGGGGGAGTGTGGAGAGGGAAGGCTCCCTGCTGCAGCCCATGGATCAGGTGTGATGGGCCAGGTGATGGGGTGGCACAGCTGGCACAGCTGGGGGAGAGCAGTGAAGTAAAGCCCACTGCAACCTGCTGGGTTTCGTCCTGGCTGAACTCAGCTGTGAAACATTCTCATCATATTAAGCCATGGCATTAATAAACATTCAGCTGTAATCCACCACTTGCCATCTTCAAAGAGCTCTAAACCCAATGACTAATTCTCACAACCACCTCCTTAGGTGCAGGAACTGTTTATAAAGATGAGAACAAAGGCAAAACAGTGAAGTCATCGGCCACAGCTCCTAAAAAGCTATTTTTTAAACCAGAGGAGCACAAGGCTCCCAGTGACACAGCCCCCTCAGTAGGTGGAATTTTCCTCGCGTGTCACAGTTTCTATCCACAACCTAAAACACTTGTCCCCAAGCCTGAAACTTCACATATAAAGTGACTTCTCTAATGTGTGTGAGACTGATTTTATGTCTTCTCTGTGCAGGCAGGAAGCAGCAGAGCAGCAGAGGAAGTAAAATGGGTGAAGTGATGCTACGATGGAGATGAACAGCAAGTTTTGGCCACTAAACTTGCATTTCAGCTGATATGGTTTAACCAAGAAAAAAAAGCACCTTAGCGAAGCCTCCTCACTAAAAGGTTGGTAAATCACAATTCCTAGACTCTCTTCTTCATCTCAGTTTTTCCTCCAGCAAATAAAATTACCTCAAAATTTACAAGAAAGCTTTGAAACAGATTCAGATTTATGGCAAACTCTTGGAGAAAAGATGCACAGAGCATCTCTGTTACCAATTCTCAGCTCAGCAGAGATCTCCAGAGGAGAACAGAACTAAAAAATATCTTAACAAAGTGCCAGAAACAAGAATAAGTTACTAAAGGGAAAATAAACCCAACACACTTGTGTTTCTAAGCACCTCAACAGCGTTATCAATAAACGCAGATGCAGCCTTTCCACAAAAGCTGCAGCGACAATCGATTCAAATGGATGGCACTCCTGTAATGCCCCTATTTGACTCTCTCGAGCTGAAGCAGATAAAAATTCAAAGATTGGACTTCCTCGGTATTTTTATGTTAATCTGCACAGCTTTAGGGAAATTGTTGCGACTCAACTCCAATTCACTCCGTGCAGCCAGAGCCATTCAAGTACCTACCAGCAATTTTCATACCCCTCGAAGTCTATCTCATAAACTGTCATCAACCCAGTGCATTATCTTTTCTGAAAAAATGTGTCAGGAGCACCAGGCAGGCTCCCCCTCGGTTCAGATAAGCACAGCAGACCTGACTCATCCTCTTTTTTTTCCCCCTTCCATCCTGATTTGTATTGTCTCCTTCACAATTTATTTTCCTGTATAGCACAAGATCAGGCTACGTATATGTATAATGTGTGTGCAAGGGACAACGAGAGAAAGAAAGTGTTTTTAATCTCCACCTATCCCTCTTCCCGACAGTTCCTTTTGCTTCATCTTTTTGGAGGTATTTTAGCATTAAATTCAAATGAATTCTCCCTTTCTCTTGCTTTTGTTGAAAGAAAACAACAGGAGATGTGAGAAACCCAGGTAGGAGGAAATGCTTTCCTGATCTGGAGCGCTTGGACTTGCTCAAGCCTTTTGCTGTGTTTCTGCAGGAAGCAGAAGGGCAGCTACACCTCACTCCGGGCTACTTTTGCCTAAACCGCCGCTGCATTTGAACTGAAAATCAGTTTCGTTGCAAATAGAGATGGGCATCCACGGGCCTGAGGTCTGCCAGGGCAGCAAAGGGCCCCCGCTCTGCCTCCCGTTGATGGATCCCATGGAACAGCTGGAAGGTCTCCTCCCTCCCGGGCACTGTCTGGTATCCGCTCCCGCAGCTGGAGCTCCACCCTGCCCCGAGGCTCTGTCAGTGCCTGGGCTATCCCTCACGCCTCGCTGCCTGTTTTTCATGAACTTACACAACCTTCATTACCCTTTTGCCCAGTGTCTCTTTGTCAGGCTTGCCTGAAACAGGCTGGTAGGTTCAGAAGTTGTTGGGATGGCACAAACATGGGTGAGATTGGGGCTCGTTTTGTAAGGAAACAACACGGATGTTGGTTATCATGTCACGGGTCTGAGCAGAGATCCCAGGCAGGGAAACAGCCTAAAGACTTAGGTGTAGCCACCCAGAAAAATCAGTATTTGGATCAACTTGGGAACAGCCAAATGTCTAAAACACCACACTGATAAAGGAACCCCCCAGCCCAGCTTTTTGGCATCAGTCAGCACCAGAATGCCACTGCCGAGGTCCCAGGGCAGCTGATGCCAGCCAGAGCCCCTCACAGCAGTCAGAGGTTGCACCACACTCCCAAACTGCTTCACCAACCAGCCTGGGGTTGCACCACAGCCGTGGGAAGAGCAGAGCTGAGACAGACCTAAAGGTCCATCCCTTTACTCCAGGCTGCACAGAGTTTCACTTCAGTCATTTTCTTCCATAAGTCCACCCAAGATTCTCCAGGGTTTCTTCAGATTATGGTTGTCATGCCCAAAGCAGAAACAACCCAGGTAGAGCAAGAACTCTAACTCATCAATCTTTTAATTCTTTAAAAGCCTCTCTTTGCACCACCATTGTGATTATGTTGTCCTTTTAACAAGGCCTTCGAGGCAACATGAAACACAAAAGAGCAAGGAGCAAGAAAAGACCTCAGGTGGTCAAAGATTCATTACAACAGACAGAATCATTCCCTTTATCCTCTCTCCAGCCCCCACTTAATTGAGTAGCCTGATAAATTGATGGATTACAGTTAAATGATCTTGCTGTGATGCCTCTTGCTGATGAATGAAGAATATCCTGCCAGAGTCTCCTGGTTTCAGGTGATGGATTCGAGCCCAGGCTGCAAAACAATTCCTTGTGAGTGACAAGCTCAGCTATTTGCACTCTTAATCTTGATAATATTTGATTGAATAAATCCAAGGTCATCATTTCCCAGGTGGATAAATTGTTCAAAATATCACCAGCCCTCCAATTACTTCAAACTGCATTAACAAAAAAAGGTGAAGAACATTCATATAAGAGCTGCTGAGATTTCAGCCTCGTGGCTGGGAAATACCTACAACTCAAAACAAAGCTTTGCTGGAGCATGAACGAGCAACTGTGGAGCTCCATTTGTCATCTCACGGCCCACAGCCCTTTTCCTGCAGCCCTCAAACCTCAGGGACACGGACCCCTGGGGAGTAACATTGCTCATGTTCAGTCACAGCCCAGCAGATCCTTTCTTTTTTGTGTGAAAGTTTGATAGGAAGCAGCTTTGCTGAACTGGAGTGATTTCAAGACGTGGGAAGCTGGGAAAGGGTAATTATTAATTGGCATCGTTTTCTTTCAGCACATACAAACACTTTCTAATAGGGGGAAACCTTAAAACTCCCATACTTGAGCTTTAGTGAACACTTTGGGGATGCAACCTGATTTTTCCTTCCCATTTTCTTCTTCTTCAAGAGGCAAAAATGGGAGCAAAAACTTCTGCACCTTGGCTGCACAGAACTTTCACACAGATCTCTGCACAGCATCAGCTGGATCGAAAGATGGTGTGTCATTTGTGAAATATTCCAGTCCTTTATTGTGCAAGCTCCTAATTATTAATGTCTAGGCTCCATATTTCTGCAGTGAGATTTATGATGTAGCTTGAGGTGGTGGATTTGAACTAATTCCCCCTCAAATCTACAGATGGGAAACCACAGAAGTGCTTTTTATCCCCTCAGCTTCTGTAGTCTCTGGTGCAGAAAAACCCCAAGGAACAAACAAGCCCCTCAAAAGAGGAATCTGAGGTGAAAATTGTCCCTCTCTGCCTCCACCACAGTGGCATAAATGTCTTTTAAACAGCTCCACATGTCCCCTGGGGGCAATACAGACAGATTTCAGCGGAGTTGCACTGTTGTGTCTGTTTTTAGGGGATATAAACTGCACTGCTGCAGGCCTCCTTCCATCCCACTGAGGCTTTTCAGACCAGGTGCAGAATGGGGACTGCAGCAGGAACAGGACACAGCTGATGCCCTGGAACCAGGAGGAAAGAGGCAACTGATGCAGAAGCCAGTGGCCACACTGCAGAGGGAGCCAGAAGCTGGAACAACAGCAGGAAACACTGTCACCAAGCCGGCTGTGGGCTGTCACAGAGCTGGGCATGGAAAAGTCCAGCATGGGAGAAGCAGAGAACTCCTGGGGATAAAGGGTTTCACTTCTTCACGTGATTCCCACAGCAAACCGAAAGGGAAAGATTCCAAGCCTGGAAATCAAGATGGTTTTGGAAGTCAGAGCATGGTTGGAGAGTCGAATGAAATTAATCCATTTTTTTCTCCAAGGATACAATACATTGCAAAAACATGTAGAGGGACTGGTGGCACACATTGCTCTTACTGGTCTAACAGGGCTTAACACAAACAGCTTGTGCTCCAGAAAACACTCATATTTATATATTCATATACATATAAATGTACATACAGACGTGCTGATCACACGTAATGCAAACAGATGACAAACCCACAACATCTTTCGGCTCTGGGATGCGGGCTTTAAAAAAATAACAGTCTGCACGTGCTACAGCAGAAGTTGCATTAAAATAAGCACTGCTGGTCCCAGTGAGTTCTAGGTGCTTGCAAGGGGCAGGATAATGGGATTTCACCGTGTTTGGTTCCCTCGGAGGCAACTGCACTCTTATCAGGAGATGCAGGATATGAGGCTCTGACACTGCTCTGATTCATGCTCTGGAATAAAGCAGACATGTGATGGCATCTGCATTGCTGACTCGATTGCGTATCTTCGCTGCTGATCTTGTTGGTGCTGGGAAAAAGGATTGGGAGGGAAAAGTGCTCCCGTTGCCTGCATGCCATGGCTTTGCTGTTTGCCTTAGGGCCTCACCAGTAAAAATAGGTAAATAAAGGAAATAAATGTGTTCCTGCCTCCATCCCACATCCACCAAGGCTTGCAGCTGGCTTTCTCCACCCTAACTTGGCAAAGCAACTTCAAGGGAAAAAGGGAATTTCAACTGCTCTGCTTTCGGAATATATTTGAAATTAAAAGAAAGTAAACCTTGCTCCGTCTTCCCCCAGCACTTTAGTCCCAGCCAGTCTCAGAAAAAGGTGGAAGACAAACATTTTCTTGTTGAGGCTCATTCTACCTGCAAGTGGTTGTTTCCAAAGTCTGGATTTATTTATATTTTTAAGTTTCAGCTCTGGCACACCTAATTCTCTTCCTTCTGGGGAATAAACAAGAAGAGCAGCAGCCCAGCAGGTAATGAAACAGATTCTTCTCCAACTCTGCAAGTAGAAAGCTGAGACCAAGAAGGTGACAAAGAAGATAAATGAACACCTTAGAGAATGCTAATCACACACGGGAGTGGTGATTTCCAGCAACTTCTGCCTCATCTGGTGCTCTGGCAACCCCTGGTGAACATTCACAGCCCCACGTGCCAGACCCAGCACAGGATTGCTGCTCCTGTTCTCTTCCTGCCCTGCCTTCACCACCAGAGCTGTGATGGATGTGGCTCCTCAGCCTCTTCTCACAGAGAGGGGCTGTGACACCTTCTGTGCTCAAAAATGTGTGAGTTAGCAAGAAAAAAAGATCTACAGCTGCATTTTATAGAATCATACAAACACGTAGTGGCTTGTGTTGGAAGGGAACTTAAAAGTTCATCTCGTTCCCCCTGCCATGGACAGAGACACCTTTCACTAGACCAGGTTGCTCCAAGCCCCTCCAACGTGGTCTTGTGTGGAGGTTCATCCCCACGGCACGCCGGGTTGGGTTATCCATGTTGGACAAGGATAATATGGGAGAGGACTCTCTATGCCTCGTGTCCCTCTTGATATTTTACTCATCGAGGGTGCAAACAGGACCTCAGGGGCATCAGGCTGAAGGTCCTCTGCTGTCCTGCTGGAGACACCGTGCAAGAACCAGAGCCTTCCCCTTGTACCTCCTCCCAGCCTGGCTCACTGGAGCCCACACACTTGGCAGACACAACATCCACACCAGCTCTGGAGACCTTTGGGATGATCCAGGAGCAGTCATTCCCCACAGGCTGCTGAGGCAGCCAAGACCAGGCCAATCCCAACTCCCACCCTCCCACGTGGCCTGTGGCAATGGCCCCACCAAACCCAACACCTGAAAGAGCCGGAGGATTTACAGCAAACAAGAACAGCCCCGGGGTTGACAGCCTCGATGCCCAGCGCCAGGCTAAGCCTCCTTTCCGGGGAAGTCGTGTCTCATCAAGCCTTGGCTCAGCGTTGGCCCAGGCTGGGGCTTGCCCAGCTTCCCAGGGCAGCCTGGCTGGTGACTAATTACCCCTGGCTAATAATCACCTCTTCCCTCCACCATGGCACTTCTGCTGGCACCCACTCATTTGGCACAAAGCCCCTTGGGTTCCCTTCCCTCAGTGACCCTGCTGTTCCACCAAACGTGGTTTGAACTGCTCCAGAGCCACCAGGGATGGACAATGAGGAGCCTCCCATTAAACCTCCTGGTTTTTGGGAGCTACCTCCAGCTACAACCACCACCAGCTGTGCCTGTCTCCAGGTGTGCCAAGCAGCCAACCTGTGCCCCCCTGCATTCCCGTTGGGAGGTCCACTGAATTTTCCCCATCCCAGTTCATCTCTACTGTTTAATTAATCACAAACAGAAATTCAGGGGAGGGCGGCTGTTCTAGGACAGCACACAGCCATTAAATAAAATATAAATACCTCATCCATACTTTACATCAGGTTTGATCTATGCTGTTTTCCTTTCCTTTTTCAAGGTGATTTGCAATTTCTTTGGTTGTATTTTGGGAAGGGGAGGGCTGACTTACTGCGTAATCTCATTTTTGATCTATTATTAAATGCCTGCTTTCTTTTTTCTTTTTTTTTTTTTTTTTTTTTACCCATTCTCTTGGAAGCCAGAAGCCCCAGAAGGAATTACAGCCAGAAAGGAAGGTGAACTGTGAAATGCAAGCTGCGAGAGAAAGAATTGCTTGGGCTTTTGTTTGAAATTTTTAGAGTTTTCTGATTTTTGGTTGGAAAAAATCTCAAATCAGCAAACCAAGGCCAGAACCAGGACTCAGTGGAAGTCTGGGACAGGACCACAGCACATGAGGGCTGTGGCACTCAAGGCAGCCAGGAACATCGGATTTTTTACCATTTTGATACCATCTGAAGGTGGATCTGTTCCTAAGGCCACGAGGAATGAGATGGAGATGCATCAGGGCTGATGAGTGATTTTCATCACCCTTTTTTGCCTCCTTCCAGCCCCTCTACATCGCTGGCAGCGATTCCCCCTTCTGCTGTGTTTCAGAAATAAGGATTTTCTCCTCCTTTGGCACCAGGACTCGCTCCCACCTCCCAGCCAGATGAGTCGAAAGCGAGCCTGGCTTTGCTGCCAGCTCCTGCTGAGAGCTGGATGCTCCCTTGCCACGGTGGCCACTGGGCTGGCCAGCAAATGGTCCCCTTGTGGAGCCACATGGCCAAACTGGGTCCCCCAGCTCCCCAGCAAAGCCTCTGCTCTGATATCTGGAGCTGACCCAGGCTCGTACAGAGATCATCCAATGGCAGCCCCAGAGAAGGGCAGATGCTCATTAGCATTTCCTATTAATTGAATTAATTAGTTTTTTTTTTTCCTGTTAATTTCCTGTTAATTTCCTATCATAATGATTGCCTTATTAACTAATAGGAACAAAGCCATCATTTACCCAGCAGGACTCAGTCACAGCCACCAAAGCTATTGTTTGGGAAAATAATAGCTTTTGAAGCGCCTTTGTTTTTAGAGAGTGGCCCATGCAAGAAGCTGAGGGTTTTGCAGCTGAACTGGACAAGTTCAGACTCACTCTGAAGGAAAAAGCATCCCTGGACCACATTCCATAGAAAACTGTGGTTTTTTCCAAGGGAATACAGAAAGGGCAGGGATGTGACACACAGCCCAGAGAGCAGCTCCATCTCCTTCTGCAACTGGACATCCTCCTTGGAAAATCCAGGGGATGTTTGGGGAAGAAATCCAAAAAACGGCACATCTGGGAAGAGCAGCCCTGGCTGGGAGCAGTCAGCAGATGTGAACACCCATCTGACAACCACCAGTGCCCACCACTCCTTGTGCATCTGAAGGGCCACCAGTTCCTCTCCTGGTCCTGCTACAAGAACCATAAAACTTCTGCTTGACCATTTCCAGGCAGCTGCTTCCAGGACCCACCAGAGACCAGCTATAGACGTAATAAAAACAAATGAAACAAATGCTGACACGGGACTGGAAACCCTTTCCTCATTCCCAACAGAGACAGAGAAACAGAAGAAATGAAGGAAGCAGTTGTGGACCTTCAATTCCAACTCACCCAAGAGTCACAAAATCCTTTTTTGGGATCCCCAGCGACCAAATCACAGCTGCCACAAAAGGTGATGTCGGTGACATGAGAGCAGATGTTCCCTCACCTTCATATTTTTGCTGGATATGACCGATTCAAGTTTCTGGGCACAAAACCAGTTGGAAAGAGATGTATGTCTGCTAAAAACACCAGAGCTGGATGCCACTGTGACATGAGAGATATGTGCCACCTCCTTTCTCCACCTCCAGCCTGAATCCCATCCTGCCTTCCCTTAAACTCAGCAAAAAGGAGCCAAGTCAAAGCAACTGTCTGCATTTGGCTTTATCTCCTACAAAATGTCAAACTCTTCAACAGGAATTGCAACGTTTCCATCCTTCCTCCCCCCAAAGCGGGAAGACTGGTACAAAGAAGCCAAAAATATATCAGAAAAAAAAGAAAGCATTGCCAGCCATAAGTGGACTGAAGCTGGAGGTCCCTCTTGGGCAACAAAGGGTCCTGCAGGGTAAAAACCCACCTGAGTTTCTTGTTTCACCTCTGAATTTGCTTCCCATACATCCATTTATACGAAAATGTGAGTGCACGTGTGGCATGCTGGAAAGATTATGACTAATGGATGGAACTTGTGCAAGGTGTCAAAATCGTCCCTCTCTCCTGATGTAACAGCATTTCACATGCACTTGAGACACTGGCACCTACATTTAGTCTGTTTTCTTGTGAGAGGATGGAATGCATTTAATGAATTACAGTGAGTTTATGTCTCACCCGTGGGTTCTGCGCTGGCATCGCTGCAGAGAAGCCACAGGTTCCCCCAGGCCATTGCAATGGGATCAACAGGCTCACATGGCCCCTTATTTATTTTGGAAGAGCACATCAGGGCACAACACATCATTTGATTTTTTTTTTTCCCCCTCTGCTAATACCCCATTTTCCCCATCTCCGGTCGTGGATGGCACTGGGCTGCATCTCCCCATCACTCCTGCGCACACAGAGTGCCCATCCTGCATTGCTGGGGCTGCACAGGCTCTTCCAGCAGGGAGAAAGCTCCTGCCCAGGGTTTCTCTGGGACCATTTATAGTCTCATAACAGTGATACGTGCCACCACCTCCACCCCAGAACTCCCCTCAGCTCCTGCTCTGGACGGGCACATTGCCATCATCACCGGGACACAGCTGGGCTCCAGCGCCCAGACCTGGCCAGGTCTGCAGCAGTGGGGACGGGCAGAGAAACACCTCAGCACCTTTTGCTTTAGCAGGGATAAAAGCGCCCGTGTTTTCCCTCCTTTGCAGCATCCTTTCCCTGCCGAGCTGAGCAGCGCTGGCCGCGGAGCCGGCACATCCCCGGGCAGAGCGGAGCGCGGGGCTCCGGCTGACGCACGGCCCTGCCGCCTCAGCCGTGCTCGCACTTTCCACGTCTGCGGCATCTCAGCCTGGAGCAGAAACCCTGCAAAGCCCCTTCCTGCAGCAACCGAGGCGAGAAGCACCCGGAGAAAAGCCCGGGGGAGGCAGAGGGCAGAGCAGCCTCCGCGGGGAGCGAGGTTTGCACGAAGGAGCAGAAGTTTCTGTGCTCGGCCGCTGAGGCACGTTTGAAGGGGAAGGTTGGACGGGGCTGTGGGGAGCCCAGACTGCCCAGAGCGGAGCGGAACGCAAAGAAACCCAGCCTCAGCATGATGAAACACAAGTTTATTTGCATTAGCTCGGGTCCAGCTTCCCTCCCTGGCTCAGGAAAAATTACTTTAATGCTGCTCTGGGTGGGGGCTTTCGTGCCCCAACCAGGTTTTTAACCAACTCAAAACACAACTCGAGAGAGACGGCGAGTCCTGAGCACCCCGAGATCCACGACACGGAGGGAGACCTGAGCAGGGAACCGGGACCAGAGCATCCTGACTTCTCCAAGTCCTTCTGCTCTGCCCACACTCTCCTGGTTCACATCCCAGACACGGAGTTAAGGCGGCCGTAGCTGAACCAAGAGAGGTACCGCGACACCGGCAGAGATGCCTCTTTAAGGGCAGCCCAAACCATTCCTCTGCTCTCGGGGATCGCTCGCCTCCTCTCTGACCATTCCCGGCTCCCCTCCCGGCAGGCATTTCTCCTTGTTCCACAGAAGCCCTTCCAAAGCTTCCAATCTTCCTTGCATTTGGCCCAAATTGCCAAACTCGAACGCAACTTTCACCGGGGGCAGAGCAGCCCCCGCCCGCTGTTTCATCGCAGCCGTCACATTAAACCTGATTTATGTTGCACCATCCCGGCGCAGCGGGAGGGGAGCCGCTGCCACCCCAGGGCCACCGGCACGAGTTTCCCCCAACTTTGGGGACCTGGATAAAAACCCACTTCCCCCTCCAAGAAGGCAGCTGCCGGCTCAGCCAGGGTTCACCCCGCGGGAAAAACCCCCAGTCCCCAAACATCCCCAGGGACATGCTCAGCTCCCGCGACATCTCCAGCTCGGGATAGGGAAGGGAAAGGAGGACGAGGATCTCTCTTGCAGGTCCCCTCTTGCAGGGCACCCATCCCGGGAGGGGCTGGTGCTGCTCCCCGGCTGAGTCCGGGGCGCCCCTCCTGTGGGGCGGGGAGTGATTAGAAAGTAGAATAAAA